>MU717448.1:0-15514 GCA_026770625.1 Nicotiana glauca | reverse complement strand
GGGACACTCACTGAGTACACGTTGATTACGTACTCATACTACACTTCTGTGCATTTTTGTTGCACAGGTATACTTCATTTTAGCGGCCTACTGGGCGCAGCAGCACAGACGATTCAGGGACTAGGTGAGCTGCAAATTGCGAGGCGACCTGCAGCTAGTGTAGCTCCTTTCTGTTCTTTGATTATTTATTTTCTGTCCATTGTATTCCGGACAGAGGTTGTATTTTATTTCATTATTAGTAGTCGCTCATGCACTTGTGACATCGGGTTCTGTGATGGTTTTTGAAAAGTTTGATTTATTGTTATTGTTAATTTGAATTGAAGCAAAATCCTTTTTTTTGTGAAAATGGAAGGAAAATTTCGGAATTTGATGTATTTTAAAAAGGATTTTTAAATCGGTAATCTAATTGGCTGGCCTGACAGCGGTGTCCGGCGCCACCATGACCCTTAGTGGATTTTGGGTCGTGACAATTGGGATCCCGGGAAGTGCTCACACCCAGATTGCATAACCAAGATAGAGTAAGTGTAGTGTGGAATGGCCAACTTTTATGTGTCCAAGTTCAAAGGGAACTCAAGGGTCCCGAGGCAAGGCTCACATAAAAAGGGCAGAACCAAGTGGCCTAAGAGTAGGCATGAGAGTGCTTGACATAGATTTAAAAGAGTTGAGTTGGAAACAATTTTGAAAATGATTAGTTTGAAATAAATTTATGAATGCAGTAGAAGAGTTTGCCTTAGTGAAAAGAAAAGGAACAAGACAATCAGCAACTCAAAAATAAATCATAATGCAAACACAAATAGGAAAAGGAGGCATTGGGAACATACAGGTTTGACACCACTTAAATGGGGAAATATTTGATGCAACTAATATACAGAACAACTATGATTCCATTGAACAAATCAATCATGGTAATAGACATTTAGAACATAGGGAAGAGTGCAGCAGGATCATGTTGAAGACAAGGGTTTTGTTGAACAAAGTTTGACACAACATTGTTATACCAGTTAGGGAGGGGTAAGGGAACTAAGTGAACATATTGGACAAGTATCAAAGAACTAAGTAAAGTCTGATATGAAGATTACATAGAAGGCAAGAACTTAGACATGCTTGACAACGTCAATCATAGTAACAAATTGAATAACTAGTACAGTAGCAAGCATGGATGTATAGGCATGGAACACATAAAGTTGACTTTCAAATTTAAACTATAGACATACCAGTTGAAGAAGTAAAGTGCAGAAAGTAAAGCAAGTAGAGTTCCAAATTCTAGCCTTGGCTTTCAGCCGGCTTGACAAGCAGTTAGCACAAGTGGAAGAGAAAGAAGAGAGAGTTTGTATGTGTGTGTGTGTGTGTGTATGTATCTATGCATTCTAAACTATTGTTCGTGTCTTAAGATTGTAGAAGAGAGTCATTTATATAGTAGTTTGAAAACTGGTTAAAATAAGTCAAGAATCAATTCTTCAGTAATTATAGAACTCAGTATAAAAAATTTGTTCAAATCTCCCTTTAATTAAGGGAGTCAGTGTAAATGGTAAAAAGAAGGTGGCAAGTAAGGAAAGAAATCATACACGGTTGGAGTATAACAAATAAGGAAATATTTCAAAAATAGTACCAATAAAGAATAGGTAATTAAGGCTAGGTTCAAAAAGTTTTCGAACTAAGGAGACAAACAGTAGCAATACAGACAAGGCAAGAAAAATTAATTAAGGCAAGCAACTAATCAAATTAAGTGAAAAGGTAGGGGTCGGGGGGTCTAAAGGGAAATGTTCAAATCATACCAAGCAATAAGGAATTCAGAATCAATCGAAGAGAAAATCATGGAAAAGAGTCAGCATGTTTAATATATATATAGAGTAATACATGGGTAGTCAAGAATTCGCACACGACTCTAGCAAAACATGAAGATAAAATGATACTGAATCAGTGAGTTCCACAGCTACAAGTCTTGATGCGAACAGTCAAGATGAGCACAAACAGATAGAATTGATGTAAGTCTAGGCTGAGAAACTCAGTAGAAGCATATTAAGGCAAGGCAATCACGAGAAATCACAAGAAATCACAAGAACTCAAAAGAAGTATGAAAATCAGTAAGTCATGCTAATACAACCAAATGAAAAACCCTAAAAATTAGGGTTTTCAACGTAGGCTAGGTAGGTTCAAGGAAGAACTCAACAAAATCAGTCAAAACTCATAGATACACTTAAAACTGGAAAGTGTTTTGAAGAAAAGATTTTCAAAAACCTTAGTTTAGGAAGATGACAAACCACTAGAAAATTAAGAGTTTTTCCATTAAACAAGTAAAATTAGTTCGATCCTTCTTAAATCTTTACAGATCTAAGAAGTTTAAGAGACAAAATTAGGATTTTTATCAGAATAACTCAAATAGAGGAAAACCTTAAACAAATGTTTGCAGATTAATACAAAAATCAGAAGAAAGAAGTGTTTTCGAAAGGTATTTAAGAACCCTAGTTCGAAGGTGAGGAGTTATTTTAGAAAAACCAAAAAAACCTTTGAGGAAAACAACAAAAGCTCATAACATATACAGATCTAAGATAGATCTAAAAGAAATCGGAAAATTTAAAGAGTTAGGGTTTTATAGAACCTAGAGAAGATGAGAAAACCTTAAAGCGTTACTGGTTTTAGCCGGAAAAGCCATAGATCTTACTCAAACAACCATGGATGGTCGGAAAATGGTGTGAAAGACCATGGATAGGAGTTAAACCACTCCAGGTTCACCTAAGGACCCAGGGTAGTGTTAAACCGGCATGGGGTAAAGCAGAGGCCAGTAGATGATGAGAGGCCATGGTTTCCGGCGAGGGAGGTGACCGGAGAAGGTGGACAGGGTCCATCAGAGAGGAGGAGAGAAGAGAAGATTCTAGAGAGAACCAGAAATTTAGAAAGGTCGGTTGAGAGAGAAATCAGAGGGGGAAATGAGAGATGGAGGGTAGTCATTAGGGTTTAATATGGTAAGGAAGATCTGGGTCGTTGATTAGAATTGACCGACGGTCCAGATTCGACCAGGGATTAGGTCTGGTATGGTTTGAGTTTGGGCTTGGGTCTGATGAGTTATTTAATTCGGTTTGGTGTTGGTTTAATTTAGGTTATAATTTAAATAATAGTGGCTACTTGTTAAATACCCAACTAAATTAGATAAATAATTAATAAAAATAGCTAATAATAAGATAAAATGAAATAAAAGATAAATCGATTAGATTAAGGTAATTAACTAATATGAAAAATATGAAATGACTTATTATTAAATTAAAATAGCATAAAGTGTACAATTAGGCTATAATTGCAAAATTATTGTAATTATAGCCAAACAATGCCGAATTGTATAATTTATGAAATAATTAAATCCTAATAGGATTAAAAATAATGTATTGAGCTAAGAAATACTTTGAAATTACCTATGATGCAATTTATGAATAATTATTGGATATAAAATACTAAACAAATTAGAAAAATAAATTGATAATAATATGGAAAATTATGGAAAAATACCAATTATTATACAAAGTGATTTATATGCAAATTAAAAAATAGGATGAGGAAAAATTGGGTATCAACAGCTGCTCCTCTTTACCCGGGAAGGATGAAAGAGTGTTAGGGTAAGGAAATGATAGCCAATTTTGACCGAGCGAAACGACTTGGGAAGATTTAGGCCGCACCCTAGCTTCTGAGCTGCCTACACATCCCTGGTTTCATAGGAATCAAGCCGTATGTAGTTTTAGATCCATCAGCGGAGTATACAGATGAAGCTATTTCAATAACGGATGCCACGTTTTGGGCTGTGTGGGTGAACGGTTTATGGGAATGATTAGGTTTGATATGGCTTGAGGGAACTAGAGGGGGATTGCTCCTACTGGGATAGTCGTTGCTCGTTGTTTCACCTGCAAATAGAAGCAATACAAGCGTATACTGTGCATAAATTTAAGCATGAAGCAAATTCCCGCCGGACCATGAATGGTGTCTTCGGACGATGCGGATGATGTCCTGGGCCATGTAGCGTATGATAAGGGATTCACAGGCCTTGAAAATGATGTTCTCGAGCTATAAGGATGGTGCCTCCGAACCATGAGGCATTTGAATAATGATATCCAAAAGATTGAAAGAGATCCTCAGGCCATGACATGGTATTCTCGGGCTATAAAGATGGTGCCTCCGAATGATGACGCCTTTGGATGAGTTGATGATATTTTAGCCCATGAAGGATGCAATGTGAGGCAATTATTCATCCACGCAATGTTGTGTGAGGCGATCTTTTAGCCATGCAGATGCAGTATGAGGCGATCCTTCAACCATACGGTGCAGTATATGGCGATCTTTTTTCCATGCAGTGCAGTATGAGGCGATCTTTCAGCCATGCAAATGCAATGTGAGGCAATCTTTCAGCCATACGGATGCATTATGTGGCGATCTTTCAGCCATGCAATGCAGTATGAGGCGATCTTTCAGCCATGCAGATGGGAAGGCGGAATAATAGCCCTATGTAATGCGAATGCAAATGGAGACAACGTTTAGTCTCGGAAAGCAGAATGGTAGCCTTATGAAATATAGATGTGGATGGAGGTAGCGTTTAACCTTGGAAGGTAGAATAGTAGCCTTATGCAAGAAATAAAATAACAAATGATAGTGGAGTTTTCTTAGTTGAGAGCAGATTGCGGCATTGTGATTACTGGGAGCATTGTGACTATGGAGCATTACTGGTATGTGTTGATAGCAAATGTTGGCAAGTGCGACGGTTCGGAGAGTCGTATTCTTGAAAAATGTTTGTTCCGTGGGTGTACAGTATGTTTAATGATTTCACAATCCTAGTGCCTGCATCCAAAGATAAATTGTAAGTTTTTTAAGGGGGAAGGTTAGTTCGTATCCCCCTGGCTTTGCTTGACTCGTTCGGCTTTGATTTGGGGATACCATCTATATCATTGGGGTAGCGTTGTTAAACAAAGTGGTTTCAATAATAAACATGCATGATTTTGTAAAAGTATGACATAAATGTATAATCAAAATAGCTTTTAGATGAACCGATGACTGTGACATGGTTCAGGACATTGTAATCTCTTCTGCTACGAAATTTTGACGGTCCTTCTCAAAATTCTACCCCTGTTTGACGGGTTGACGCTTCTAACTACTGCTCATGCGGCAATTGGATGAAATTACTTAGGAATTTTTAGGGTCCTCCTCAAAATTCTGCCCCAGTTTCCAATTGCGGGTGGAATGAAATTTTATTGAATTGTGACCGAACCCATAGGGCTGCCTACGTATCCCCTCTTAAATGGGAATCAGGTCAGGCATAGTTCAATTTACATCATATAAGGAAATCATAAAGATTACACATAGTAACGCTTGACTGCATTTGAATTGATTGGCTTTGGCTAGACTTCTCCGTCCATTTCTGCAAGTATGAGGGCTCCTCTTGTCAATACCCGGTGAACCATATATGGACCCTGCCAGTTGGGAGAGAACTTCCCTTTGGCTTTATCTTGATGCGGAAAGATTTTCTTCAATACCTATTGCCCCGGTGTGAATTGTCTTGGCTTGACTCTTTTGTTGAAGGCTCTAAACATTCTGTTCTGATAGAGTTGACCACGATAGACTGCATTCATTCTCTTTCCTTCTATAAGGGCTAGTTGCTCATAACGACTTTTTACCCATTCTGTGTCATCGAGCTCAGCTTCTTGTATGATCCTTAGGGAAGGAATTTCTACCTCAGCAGGAATGACAACCTCTGTACCGTAAACCAACATATATGGGGTTGCCTCGGTTGATGTACAGACTATGGTACGATACCCCAGTAGAGCAAATGATAACTTCTTATGACACTATTTATGCTTCTCTAACATTTTCCTCAATATCTTCTTGATATTCTTGCTGGCAGCTTCTACAGCTCCATTTATTTGAGGTCTGTAGGCTGTGGAATTCTTGTGTTTGATCTTGAAAGTTTTTCACATTGCTTTTATCAAGTCATTTTTGAGGTTGGAGCCACTATCGGTAATGATTGTCTCTGGAATTCCGAATTGACAAACAATGCGGTTGCGGACAAAATCTGCCACAACTTTCTTAGTAACTACTTTTTAAGATGCTGCTTCGACCCATTTGGTGAAATGGTCAATGGTTACTAGGATGAAACTATGTCCGTTGGAAGTGGCAAGCTTAATTGGTCCAATAACGTCCATTCCCCAGGCGGCAAACGGCCATGGTAAGCTTGTTGTGTTAAGATCGTTTAGAGGTACATTTATCATATCTGCATGTATCTGATAGTGGTGGCATTTTTGGACATACTGGATGCAGTCCGTTTTCATAGTCATCCAAAAGTAACCCGAAGTATCTTCTTTGCTAAGACAAAACCATTCATATGTGGACCGCAGGTCCCAGCATGAATTTCCTCTTGTAGCTTAGATGCTTCTTTTGCATCGACACATCTCAATAATCCTAAATCAGGAGTCCTCTTATACAGGATTCCTCCGCTATCACAGAAGTTGTTGGACAATATCCGAAGTGTACATTTTTTTAGTAGGATTCGCAAGCTCTGGGTACTCTTCTTTTGCAAAATATTCCCTGATATCCTAAAACCATGGATTTTCATCTGCTTTCTGTTCGACATGGGCACAGTAAACTGGCTGATATGGATTTTCACCGGAATGGGATCAATGAAATTCTTGTCGGGATGTTGTATCATATATGATAGGGTATCCAATGCATCGACAAACTCATTATGGACTCTGGGAACATGCTGGAATTCCGTCTTCGTGAACCTCTTTCTCAATTCCTATACGTGATATAGATACCAGAGTATCTTGGAGTTCTTGGTTGCCCATTCATCTCTTACATAATGTATAAGTAAGTCTGAATCTACAATCACTAGCAGCTCTTGAACGTTCATGCCAATGGCTATTTTGAGTCCTAAGATGCAGGCTTCATATTCGGCCATTTCGTTGGTGCAGAGGAACCTGAGTTTGGCAGACACCGGATAAGGCTGACCGGTTTCTGATATTAAGACTGCTCTTATGCCAACTCCTTTAAAGTTTGCTGCTCCATCTAAGAACAAACCATATTTCTTCTTCACGAACAACACGAGCACACCCCAAGGCAAGATACCAGGTCTAATGAATCTCTTATCAAGCAAATATTACAAGTGCTCTTTCAATTCCTTCAATTCTGGCAGGGCCATATGGTGGAATAGAAATGTGCTGAGTGCTTGGAGCCAAATCAATAAATAAGTCAATATCTCTGTCGCGTGGCATCCTCGGCAGATCTGCACGAAACAACCTCTGGAAACTCACGCACAACAGGTACTGATTCTATGAAAGGAACCTCCACACTCGAATCTCGAACATAGGCTAAATATGCTAGACATCCCTTCTCAATTATATGCCAAGCCTTCACATAAGAAGTAACCCTGCTAGAAGAGTGGCCAGGAGTCCCCCTCCACTCTGGTCAAGGAAACCCCATCATGGCTAAGGTCACCGTCTTGGCATGACAATGAAATATAGCATGATAAGGTTACAACCAAACCATGCCCAAAATAACATCAAAGTATACAATATTCCTCTCCACTATAGGATGACACATAGGAATAAGTAGAGCCCAAATCAAATAGAACAGAATCATCTCTATGGAAATCTAGAATAATACCTGTGGTAACGACGTCAAATGACTCGACCTCAGATCTAGCTGGAAATGCATAAAATCGGAGTGGGCCTACTACCCTAACTTTCATCTCTCGAAAAGCCTCTAGTTGAATGACTTCCACCTCTAATGGCCTAACCTCCAGCTCTAGGTGCCTGAACCTTTCCTCTAGCTGTCTGAGCGGGCAATGAAACAACAGTGTCAGAACCATGGCATGCGAACTCCTCTGAGGCATTGTAACAACCCCACTGTTCATTTTGAGAGTTATAGCCTCGTTTCCCCTATTTTCTTCTCATTTTATGACTTATAGCTGTTATGTGACTTGCCATGGTAGTCGGTTCGGATCCGAAGGGATTTCAGAATGAATTGAGATGCTTAGTCTCAAGGTTAGAAGCTTAAGTCAAAAAGGTTGACCGAACATTGACTTATTTATAAATGAATCCGTATTGGAGTTTTGATGGTTCCGTTAGCTCCGTTGGGTGATTTTAGACTTAGGAGCATGTCTGGATTGTAATTTGGAGGTCCATAGTGGAATTACTCTTGAAATGGCAAAAGTTGGAAATTTGAAAGTTTGATTAAGAGTGAACTTTGTGGTTATCGGGCTTGGATTAGGGTTTCGGGAGTTGGAGTAGGTCTGCGGTGTCATTTGTGACTTATGTGCAAAATTTTAGGTTAATCGGACGTGATTTGATAGGTTTTGGCATTGTTTTTAAAAGTTGGATTTCCTTAGTTTCATTAGGCTTGAATTGGGGTGCGATTTATGTTTTTGATATTTTTTGAGGGCTCGACTAAGTTTGTATCGTGTTTTAGGACTTTTTGGTATATTTGATTAGGTCCCGGAGGCCTTGGGTTGATTTCAGATGGTTTTCGAATAAAAAATTTGAGTTTGAGTGACTGTTGTACATGAAGCCTTTTGGTTCAATCGCACCTGTAGAACATTGGTCGCAGGTGTGAGATTGCATGTGAGAGCTTGGGAGAACAGGTGCGTCTGGGAGTGAGGAGATCTAGGATCGCATGAGCGAAGGATTTTCTGCACTTGCATGGTTGCAGATGCGGTGTGAGGGGCGCATAAGCATAGTTTGACCAATGGGGAGTTGCGCAGGTGCGATGGGTATTCCGCACTGTGATTGCGCAGATTCGAGCGTAGGATCGCAGAAGCGGAGGCCTAGTCCCAGTGGTTTACCACAGAAGTGGAAGTATTTTTTCTTTTCGACGCCTGTCACGACCCAAACCCCGATCCGATTGTGATGGCGCCTCTCGTGAAGACAAGGCCAGCCGACTAACCCATTTCACATTTTCAAAATAACTAATAATAATAGAAAATTTTCGTATGATTAAATAACCACAAACTAAGCAAAAGATTTCTTTAGAAAATGTGGAATACAACCTAAACACAGCCCGATACAGGGGTGTCACAAGTCACGAGCATCTCTTTGAGTATAAATATAACTACAAGGCCTAAAATAAACAAAATAGGGTGCGATGCTGCGAACGGTGGCAGCCACCTTGCTAAACTCAGACAAGACTGCCTCTGATCAGCCAAAACCCGCTATCGGGTGCATAAATACCTGCATCTGCACACAAGGTGCAGGGAGTAACGCTAGTACTCCAATTCAGTAAGTAATAAAGGTAAATAACAACTGAGCAATAAGAAATCACGTAAAGCAAACCATCATGATGTATAGAAGTAGTGTAAAACCCTTTGAGAAAAGCAGTGAAGCTGTGAAATCTTTAGAAAATATCTTAGCACATTTTAAACCTCTGTTGAAAATGACTTTTTCAACAGTTACGCAATGATTGCAAAAAAATAGTTAGTGCCACTAAGCACAGAAAATCCACCCCTCGAGCACAAATACAACAGTATAGTAGGTAAAATGACAAGTAATTATGAAAGATGAACACATAAAGGTTCGCCCCTCGGGCAATATCTCAGAATAGTACTAGCCCATCGGGCTCACTCTAAGAACACTCTCAGCCCTTCGGGCTCTCTCTCTAAGATCACTCTCAGAATAGTATCATATAGTAACCGCTGTGGCATGCAACCCGATCCATATATCGTTGATGGCACTCACTGGAGGTGTGCAGACTCCGGGAGGGGCCCCTTACGGCCCAAGAGCAATGTCAAGCCACCTCGTGGCATTATCTCTCGGCACTCGGCACTCGGCACTCGACACTCGGCCTCACATCACTCAAGCCACCTCATGGCATATAAATGTATCTCAGACCCTTGACCTCATATCACTCAACATATCCTCACATATTGCCCTCGAATTCACTCAGTTCGAAAATCATCACAAGCCCTTCGGGTATAAGTGAAACAGTAGTCCTCATCCCAAAACATCATTTAGAAATATCATTTAAGATCAAATCTAAGTAAAAGTGGATGAGTTTGTAAAATAGTAGATATCGACCGGACTGAGTTCAAGTAATAAGTCAAATTAGTGAGGAAATAGTGATAAAAATCCCCGAAGGGTTCAAATAGTTGGCACGAAGCCAAAATATGGCAATCGGCCCAAGTCATGATGGTAACAAACAAGATTTAGTCAAATATGCAGTAAATTCATCAATTGGGACGAATCAAGTCACAATCCTCAATGGTTCTCTACCCCACGCTCGCTATCCGGCGTGTAAGTCACCTCAATATAGCACTACGATGTGAAATCCGGGGTTTCAAACCCTCAGGATATCATTTACAATCATTACTCTCCTCGAACAGGCGAAATCTCTAGCAAAATCAGAACGAACACAATACAATATGCTAAAGGGACAAAGCCCAAGTGAAAATAATCAATAACGCGCACAAATCCCGAAATTTCCAAAACCCGAGCCCCGATCCCACTTCTCGAACTCAGAAATTTTCACATCAACAGATTCCTTATCTTCCCACGAGTTCATACATATAAAAAGTTCTCAAATGCGACCTCAAATGGTCCTTCAAATCCCAATTCAAAAGTCCAATTTCTCAAGCCCTAGTTCTTCAATTTTTAGGCTTAGTTTCCATAAATTTCTAGGTGGATTTCACAATATAATCGAGTTTTAAAACCAAGATTCGTACCTCAAGTCGATTCCTCTTGAATCCCTCTTAAATTTCCTTCAAAAATCTCCAAAAACGAGCAGCCACGTGTGAAAATAGACCCACATTCGCGAACAAGATGACTTTAAAACATTCTGCCGTGGGATATTTTCTTCTATGTGATCACGAGAAGACCTTCGCGATCGCGAAGCACAAATGCTCAGCCCTGAGATTTAATTATATGCGAACAAAATAGAATACATGCGAACGTGATGCACTGCCGTATTACTCTATGTGATTGCGGACCACCCTCCGCGTCCGCGATGAACAATTTCCAACCAATACCTCAAGTCCACTTTACTCTATGCGAACGCAACCTGCCCTATGGGTTCAATAACGTGGTATCAGAGCCATAAGGTGGCTTTTGGATTTCAAGGTCGGGTTAGTGGTTGATTCAGCTGGTTTCTCTAAATGGATTTAGCTGGTCGTGTTAATAGACTGGGGATGGAGTTATTGAACCAATCCAACTACAAGGTATGCAAGAGTTGTATGGAGTCATACTTTATAGGTGAGGATTTTTGGGAAGTTGTCAATAGGAGTAACACAAGTCCTTCTGCTGATGCACCAGAAAATAGCAATGCGCATAAGAAGTGGAAGCAGATTAATGTTAAGGTGGAATTTATCCTGAAGAAGTCTATCTCTTCTTATTTATTTGTTCATATTATAAGGTGTAAATCAACTCATGAAATATGGAGGACCTTCGATCGGTTGTTCAAGAAGAAGGTTGAAGCTCGACTACAGATATTGGAGAATGAGTTAGCTAACACCACTCAAGGTAATCTCTCTATCGCCGAGTATTTTTTGAAGGTTAAAAATCTGTATTCCGAAATTTTTCTATTGAATCTGGATGCTATCTATGAAGCACGAATAAGAAGAGTTATTATTCGTGGCTTAAAGCCAAAATATATTCCCTTTGTTACATCGATTCAAGGATGGGTTCAACAACCATCTTTGGAAGTATTTGAGAAATTGCTATCGTCACAAGAGCTATTAGCCAAACAGATCACTGGTGTATCTATCAAAGAAGGGGAAGGAAATGCTCTTGTCACCGATAAGAGGAACTTTAAAGGGAAATCAAGAGATAGCATGCACTTTCAATTCTCAAGTGGTTCGAGCTCGCCAGGAAAGAAGGGGGAGTCTTCCAGTAGCGGTAAAAAGCTTTTAAAATGTTACCGTTGTGGCAAAGTTGGGCATATAAAAAGATATTGTCGAGTCAAGGAGAGAAATATGGCTCAAACCAAGAAAGTTGTTGAAGAAGAAGAAAAAGAAGAAGACTGGGGAAAGTGTTTCACAACGGAGACTCGAGCAATAAATTCCATGGCTTCCGTAAATTTTGGAAGAGACTGGATCGTGGATTCAGGATGTGGGCACCATCTCACTGGTGATCAATCTGAATTCTCCACTTTTCACGAATACAACAGACATGATGTCATTGTTACAGCAGATAAAACACTCCATAATGTTGAGAAGGTAGGCATTGTTGTGATTAATGAGAAGCAAAAAGACACTATTACCCTCAATAGTGTCTTTCATGTTCCAGGTATGAAGAAAAATCTATTTTCAGTTGCAAATGTTGTAGATGCTGGAAACTATTTGCTATTTGGCCCACGTGATGTGAAGTTCCTCTGAAATATCAAGGTGCTCAAGGCAGATATTGTTCACTCAGGTAAGAGAGTTAACGATTTATATGTCTTATCTGCCTCTAATTCATATATTGAGAAGATAAGTAGAAATGATAATACACATCTTTGGCGTGCTAGACTTGGACATCTAAGCATGGATAAATTAAAATCCATGGTAAAGTTGAATCTAGTAAAAGGTTTGCTTGACTTAAGAAATTTTGGTGGAGGAGAGGTTTGTGAAGGATGTCAATATGGAAAGGCACATCGTCTTCCATTTGACAAATCCTTGTCAAGGTGCAATGCCCCACTAGAACTTATTCACAGTGACTTGATGGGGCCAACGAGAACTCCTTCATTTTCAGGCTATTCTTATATGCTAATTTTCATTGATGATTTTACTAGATTCACTTGGGTTTATTTTGTGAGCACAAGTCATAAGTTTTTAGTAAGTTTGTGGAGTTCGAAGAAATAGTTGAAGGTGAACTCAATTCTAGAATAAGGCGATTGTGGACTGATAATGGCGGTGAGTTGACATCAGATGAGTTTCTTTCTTTTTGTAGTCAGGATGGCATTAAAAGAAAACTGACATGCATTAATACGCCACAACAAAATGGAGTGGCTGAAAGCAAGATCCGACACTTAACCGAGACATGTAAGAGCTAGCTTCATGCCAAAAATTTACCTAGGGCCTTGTGGGCTGAAGGCATGAAATGTGCAGCGTACGTGATTAACAGGATGCCGCTTTCTCCAAACAATATGAAGTCTCCAAACGAATTATTGTTTGGATAAAAGCCTAGAGTGAAACACCTCAGGGTTTTTGGCTCTATTTGTTATGTTCACATTCCAGATTCTCAACGGAGCAAGTTAGATGCCAAGGCAAGGAAATGCATCTTTGTCGGATATGATGAAAGGAAAAAGGGATTGAAGTGAATGGTGTAAGCACGTGATTTTTACCCTAAGCAAATTATTCCAAAAATTTCAAATAAAATGATTTTACAATTTTAGGAATTTTGTTGCATTTTTCGTATTAATTGGTTGCATAATAACTCATATTAAAAAATACAAAAAATATGCATATGCATTAGGATTTTTTAATTTTTACATTTTTAATATTAATGCATTTTGGAAAAAACAAATGGAAGAAAAATAAAAAATAGGATCTTATGGTTTTAATTGAAAATTACTACAAAATAGTTAATAAATAATTTTTAAACTTTAATTAGTATGATTATTAGTTTAATCTCAATTTTATAAAATCAAGAAAAATACAAAATATACATATATTTATATATATATATACACACACACACACACAATGTATTGGGCCAAAACACCCCTAAGCCCAAAAAATCAAAAGCAAAAATAACCCAAACCCCAACCCAACCCAAAAACACTACCCGACCCATCCCATCCCCTCGTTAATATCGGAGCTCCTCTCTAGATAGAGACACGGAAATACCGTGTCTCTATGGTTCCAAGAGCAGAGAAAGCCTCAAGGGCTATTTGAAGCGATGAAGACGGGGATGAAGAGGAGGGATTTCTAGAGAAGATTAGAGAGAGATTTTGAGAGAAGTCGGAGATTCCAGAAGAGGATTTCAAAAAGAAAAACTTTAGAGAATTTTCTTTTTCGATAGATTTCGTTTTCAATTTCGGTTTATGGTGGGTTCTTCTTCCATTCGCTATGAAATCCGATTGTGTTAGAACTGGTTGCTGATTTTGTCGCTGTTGCTGTTTGATTGGATTCCAGTTGACGACTACTGTTTCTCTTTAGCGATTCTAGTTACAAGTTTCAATTGAAGGTTTATAGATTCGATTTGAATCTCCTAGTCAATTTTACTTCAAGGTACTCTCCTCTATTCGGATAATGTAATTTGATAATCCATTGCTCTATTATACCGAAATTTGTAATAATGTTTCCTTTACCATTCTAAATCTTAGAACCCAGTTTCCTTTCCTCTATTTTGTTCTGCTACTTGTGGNATAATGTAATTTGATAATCCATTGCTCTATTATACCGAAATTTGTAATAATGTTTCCTTTATCATTCTAAATTTTATAATCCAGTTTCCTTTCCTCTGTTTTATTCTGCTACTTGTGCGACGATTAGATGCTTTAGTTTTCAGTTGTCGTTTAGTTATGTGATGTGGTTCGACACTCTGAATAATTGTTTTATGTAAAAAAAATGGCAAAGCTAGATGTGAGTTAGTTTAATCAGATAAAGGATCTATTGTGTTGGATCATTTTAGTAAATCTGCTCTTGAGATTGTTGCATCTATTGCATCATGGTAATATGGCTTTNAGATGTGAGTTAGTTTAATCAGATAAAGGATCTGTTGTGTTGGATCATTTTAGTAAATCTGCTCTTGAGATTGTTGCGTCTATTGCATCATGGTAATATGGCTTAAGAATATTTTGTTAGTTTTGTTCAACATGGTGGTGTCGATATGATAACTTGCGATTTGATGGATTTTATAGTTGTTAAGAGAATCATGAATCAGTGATATGTTTACTCACGAATCCTATTAGCATTTTATCTGTTCGAAGTGAACTCGAGGCTGCGACAAAAGGAATGACTCGAATCCTTTGTTCATCCCTTGTTTAGTTTCTCGAATATCTTTAATATTTTAACTCAATTTGAATCTATACCTATCAAGCTTGGCATGAGTGAGGGAAACATGTTTTAAGTTTCAATGCCTCTGTTCTGTTTATTTTCTTTTTCCTGGCAGCATGGTTTGTTACTGCATCGTGTTTGACTTTACCCTAAGACCTCTAAAAAATGTTGAGTTTGCTTGCTAGTTTTGTCTTAAAGTATCGTGGTTGAAATTAGCATGATAGTTTGAATTAAGAGTCCGCTATCTATGTTAGATTGTTGGCGTATTTGATTGTGGGAATTCGTTGCTTCAGCTTTAGCATTTTCTAAACATTAGCTTGATAATTGGTATTATGATAAGGTAATTCCAGTTCTAAGAGGTTTATTTGATGCCGTAACTGGGTGAACTGATGTTTACATCCCGAGTTAGTGTCTAAGCCTAAAAATTAGCATGTTTACTTGAGTCGACTTCTGAATTAGCCTGGGATCACCCTGCTGAAAATCTGCCCTGTTTGCACTGTATTAGTAACCTATTTGCTCGACTTTGAGTTTAAATTTTGCACTGGTTGGCCTGCAGCACCCCTGATTGCAAGTAGTGTA
>MU717446.1:0-16337 GCA_026770625.1 Nicotiana glauca | reverse complement strand
CTGTTGATTGCTGTTGATCTTCTGTGCTGTACTGTTGCTGATTTTCCTCATATATTCCATTTTCTTGCCATTTCAGGTACACATCATGTAATTTCCCTTCATGTTCGTGGAAATAAAAGTGACAAGCAGCAAAAATATTTTATAAAAAATTTGTTCATTTGGATAAGTAATGATAATTTTTTTTAAGATTTCAATTTGTAATTGAACTTAGATGGTTTGAAACTGTTAATTTGTTATTGATCCTGAAATTGTCTAGTTAGACTCTATAATTCCTTAAATAGTTGAAGTAATAGTGTTAGTTTTGTTTAATTCTGTAGTTGAACATTTAATAGGTTTTCTATACATGTAATTGACAAATGGTCGATTATGAATAGTCATTTGTGGGGATATGAAAAG
The DNA here is from genome assembly GCA_026770625.1 of Nicotiana glauca. Lineage (NCBI taxonomy): Eukaryota > Viridiplantae > Streptophyta > Magnoliopsida > Solanales > Solanaceae > Nicotiana > Nicotiana glauca. The sequence goes on along the minus strand of MU717446.1, from coordinate 15,941 downwards.
CTACACTTAGGAATGAAGTTGTGTGAATGGTAATTCTGCTATTTCTGTTTCTCAGTTTAAGTATCTCACCTAGGATAGTTCGATTATCCAAATATACTCTCTTAATTGATACTGAAAGGAGTAGATATCACAATTACCAAATGTAAATTATATTGTGTCCAAAATTAGTAGATTTGATAGCTTATGATCATTTTATATGTTCAACTCTAAAATACGCGCTAATTGAGATCATTTAGTTTAATCTGAATATAACAAATCAGTTTGCATAGGCCGGATTGAACAGACTTATGGCTCAGCTGACTAACAGTGAGTATTTACGCCACATTGGGCCTTAACGTTCTAAATTGCGGCCCAAGCCTAGAATAGGCAGTCTAACTCGTTTTTTTTTGGATTTCAAACCACAAGATGAAGCTTTCATTTTGATTTAAAATTAATTCCTGTGTAATTAAATTTATTTCCTTTTGAATAATTGATGAATAGAAATTGTAGTCACTCTTAAGTTGACCTTTAAATAACATGAGATGCCTTGCCGAATCAAGTATATAATTGCGGGGCCCTCAATAATTGCTTGTAAAAATTTTTTAGACTTGGAAGGACCGTTTAGCGAATTTCACGGTCTTTCCCAAAGTGAACAGATACGTAGATGCTTGAGGTGCGATTTTTAATAATACTACTTTCTTAAATACGGGTGTACATTTATGTGACCCAAATCCAAATCTCAACGAAGTCGAAATGCGTTAAAGGCCACAGGTGTACTGGTACGGTGTGGTCCGAAATACATTTTCACGATGTTGCAATTCTTATAAAATTCAATAACAAAACGGATTATTAATAAATGCACATATATACAAAAATCAGATAAAAATAAATACAANCGGACTGTTAACAGAGTCAAACCCTTTCCTCGATTCGGGATTCAAACCGGTGACTTGGGACACCATAAATCTCCCAAGTGGCGACTCTGAAATCTTAATAACGAATCCTGTTTCGACTGTCCTTTAAGTGGAAAAACTCCTTTATTACTATATCTCTCCCCGAGGTGTAGTAAAAGTCGGATAAAGCAGTAAAAAGGAGGTGTGACAATCCACACTTTGAGTTCAATACCTTAGAACTTCAACGCACATCTTACTATTTCACCTTCACTACTAGTCTTCCAATTCAGTACTTGCACACTTGCAATACTGTTTTGAATTCAGCACTCTGCTTTGCTTGAGATCTTTCGGAATCACTTTGTTTGCAACTTGGCTCTCTCAAGACTACTGTTTTCTTACTTGTTTTCCTTTGAAACTGGTATGTTTTTCATTTAGTTTTTTGCCTCATCCCTATGTGTTTACTTTATAGTCTCAGCACTTTTGTTTTCTTTACTGCTCATGTTCAATGATCTATGCTAATTATGTTCTTCCTTGTATCTATTTCTATTGTGAATCCCTATCCCTATCCCCTTCTATATGTTTGAGTTAAGGTTCTTGGCCTAGCAGTACCTTAATTTCTGCCTAGGCCATAACCTGATCCACAATGGATCCTAACTCATAATGTTTGGCTAACATGCTGGTCAGGGGTATGCCATCATTCCCAATTGCTGGGCATGACCACTAGCCTGCCATGGATATCATTGATTCCCCCTCTATGCACTTGCACTTATTCTTAGACTCTTAAGTTCTGCCCCTCTCGTATGAGCCTTGCTTTGGGACCTTGAGTTCCCTCTGAACTTGGACATCCGAGGGCTGGTATTTCCACACTGCATTTTGATCTTAATGGTTTGGGGTGTAAGCACTGCCCCGAGCCCTTTGAGACTCTTGGGAACTTTGACACGCCCCAAATATGAGAAAGGCTTTTGGAAATCTGATTGTGGAAGTTGGTTTATCTCATATTGTTGGACTTTGAGTCTGAATTAGAATGTTTGGATGTAGCTGGAACTTCTAATGTAATTTTTACTTTTCTTTTCTGATTCATTTGGGTCTGTAATAATTTGTAATAACGATTGGGGATGGCTAGTGGAAAGGGATGGGGATGAATGCATGCAAAGGCTAGAAAACTTGCCTATAGGTTATTTTTAATTTCTGCATTTTGCATTTTAGAACTCATGCCTATAAGTTTTCTACATTTTCTGCATTTTAGAACTCATGCCTGTAATTTCTGCATTTTACATTTTAGAACTCATGCCTGTAAGTTTTCTGCATTTCTGCATTTTAGAACTCAAGCCTATAAATTCCGCACTTCTGCATCTTAGAAATTATGCCTATAAGTTTTGCATATAGAAATCCTGATCTTAGGTTTCTGCACTTCTGCATATACATGTTTTTAGGCAAACAATTATAGGTTTAATAATAATCAACTTCATTTTAGATAACATGCCTATATGACTCTTGCATTTATGTAATTGTTTTAAACCAATGATGCTTAGAAATCATGCCTATAGGAGTAAATCAATTGAATCAGCTTCGTCTATTTCATCTATGGATCTAAAATAAGTCATAAGATCGTTTAAAGTCTGTAGATCCTTCTGTTTATGAAACCAACAACCTTTTCCTTAAAATCAATACGCTATGTTAGATGTCATGCCTAAAGGTCTCACTTAGGCAAACTATTAGGTAATTAATTGCGTCAATTTTTTATAAAACTACATTCAGACAAGGCTAATTCGGACTCCTCATCTGAGAAATATGTGATGAATCAGCCTATCCTACGCTTTATTTAATTTAGACCAAACCAGTATTTGAAGTCATGCTATATTTGCTCTTTAAGTGAGGAGGCTTTTTTGAGCCTTAATTACTATTTGTTTCCCCTTAACTGTTTATGTTTTTTTGCTTGTCGCCTAGACTTTTATCCTTTTTAAAACTCTGAAAGGCTCCAACTCCCTCCCCTTTAGGATTAGTAGTCTCAAATGCCTCCGGAACTGATAGGATTGGGACAGGTAATAACATGCAATATGTAACGATACTGTTCTGCGCTTTAATAACTTAACGGGGGTGGGAATGGTAGATATGGATATGATGACCGGTGCAATAATACCTCAAGTAGCCCCTCTTTTGAGGAGTGATTATTGGGTATTGCATTGACGTGATCCATATTAATCATAAACCTAGGACCCCCACTCCCTTTTACTTGCTTTCGTCTACTTCTTTAGAATTGTTTAAATCTTTTCATAAATTTTTGCCCTCTTTACTTTTCCTCAAGTTTCAACTTATTTGCAATGTTGTATGCTAATCCCTACTATTTGAGCCCTTAATTTCTTACCTGATTATGTGAAGTCACAATTATAACATGGCCGGGAACCACACTAGTGATCTTGAGGGGTGACTAACACCTTCCCCTCGAGATAATTTCTAGCCCTTACCCAAACTCTGGTTCTTCAAACTCAAACCATTCCTAGTGTCCCAATGCATTTAATCATTAGGTGGCGACTCTTCAAACTCCAAAACCCAATTCCCAAAAGGGAACGAGTTGTCCTCCCAAATGTCATAAACCCGATTTCTCCTTTAAAAAGAGGGGGCGTGACAGCATGGCGACTCTGCTGGGAATTTCTTTAGGCTTTTACCATTTCATGTTATTTGTGACTTTATTGCTTTTTATTGCCTTTACTTAATGTCTTTATCTCTTCTTCTATGAAACTGAGTTGGTTCTTCGTTTCTTTTCTTTTAACGCTTTCCTTTACCGCTTTCCTTCAACACTGTTGTGATTATGAGCAATTATTGTAATCATTACTTTATGAATGTGCAAATACATGACAACTTATTTCATTCTTGTAATTTCATCCTCGACAACATATTCCACTCGTGCCAAACAAAATACCATAGCAACGCTTACAATGAGTGGTTGCGCCCTTCCGATATTATCGCCCCCTAAATTTGGCAAAGGCATATTTGCGGTAAAACCAGTCGATCAGTGGTGCGTTTGACGGTTCCATGCCTTTCCCTATTGAGTTGTTCGCTCAAGGGTACCATTCTAATACCCCATAGAAACCTTACAATATTTAACTGTGCATGCGTCACTGTCAAACCTAGCCGAGTCGGTTATGTTGTCCGCATAACGACTCTTTAAAATAGCCTTGTCCAAAGTCCACCGAGTTTCTTTGAAACCCAAATGGACATTACCACGTGCATTTATTCGGAGAACTAAATGTGCCTATGCCAATTATTGACATTTAGATAGTCGAGTACGGCGAGGGTAAGGGTCTAAGACTTTGTTTTACAGAAAATGAGGCACGAAGTCTCCAGATTTGGCATGGTAACCAATATCCACCCAAGGTTGCTAAGCTGGTGGGAAGACCTTCACTCCAGTGATCAGACCCTCGTTCGTAAATATTTGGGGAATTTGCCCTCTCTTTTGGAAATTCGACCCGACAACAAAATCATAGAGGCTGCAACTTTATTCTGGGATGTCGACAGATCTGTGTTCCGCTTCGGGGACCTTGAAATGACACCTTTGCTTGAGGAAATAGGAGGATTAGATGGTATTCCATGGGAGACTCCGTGTTTACTTATGCCGAAAAATCGCAAGGGTAGGGGTTTTCTCAAAATGATGGGACTAAAGAAGAACACTGACTTGACCTGCTTGAAGGATTCCTACATTCCTTTCGTCTATCTGTACGAGAGGTACGACCATAGCAAGTCCTACTGCACTTAACCAGATGAATTTGCCCTCACTTCATTAGGGAATATCCACAGAAGAGTCTTCGTCTTTATGTTATGCTTTTTGGGGATTATATTATTTCCTATGAAGAAGGCTAAGATCCATACAAGACTAGCCATGGTCACCAAGACCTTAATGGAGGGAATTGGCGGGCAGCCTTTTAGCATAGTACCTATGATCATTGCTGAGATATACCGAGCCCTAGAAAAATGTCAACAAGGGGCCAAACACTTTGAGGGTTGTAACTTACTGCTCCAACTCTGGCTCATGGAGCACCTCCAAAAGGGTGAATATCGGCAAGAGATTCTGCGCAGAGACTGGGAGATCATATTGTCTTCCATCAGCCCAGGAGAATGAACTATATGCCTAACATGTTTGCCCAACCAGAAGATGCTAAAGGGTGGGTAGAGTTGTTCGAAAATCTGAAAGAGGACCAAGTGCAATGGATGTTCGAATGGTTCCCTACTGAATAGTTCATTGTTCGATCTCGGGATGCACCATTTCTTATACTCATTGGTCTAAGAGGAACTTATCCTTATGTCCCTCTCCGAGTCATGAGGCAGGCAGGGCCGACTTTCAAGACGACAATAGTCCATACAAGTGTCAAGCTCAACACATGGGGCATTATAAAATCATCTTGGGAAAGGATTCCATAGAACTAGATAGGTACCATGCAGGTTATACTCCATACTATCCAAGTTTGTTGGAAGACGATCATAGTGGGTTAGGACAACCTGGGCTTGTTTGAGGTCACAGAATCATCGATGAAAAGTCTGAAGTACAGGTTAAGTACAATCAATTGTGCAAGAGGATTCAGGAATGCGAAAGTGAGCACCAGGAAATTCAAGAAGCCCATCAAAAGCTGATTGAGGAATAGAAAGATATCGCTATCAGCGCCAACAAGCGATTGGGTTATTTGGAGCGGGGTTTATTGGAGCTAGAAAGAAAGTTCATCCAGAGGATTGAAAACTGCCAGAACGCTGAAGGAAACGAGGGAGGACACTTGGCCGGAGCATATTTGCTGCTGGGACTACATGAGCTGGTCAAGCTGTTCGATGGAGCTAAAAATGCCGAGTTTAGGGAAGGTCCTTCTGGGACCAAGTAGTTAGGAGTCTTTTATTTAAATATAATAAGTCCAATGGCCATTAGTGACGTTTTTATTTTCCACAATTTTAGTGTCGTTTCGGGATTCGTCTTATTTTTATCAATAAAATGAGGCATTTAGCATTATAACTTCTCCAAATCAACTTGTCGCTAGGCTTACCTCGGGCACAACGAGGCTCTCCAAATTAGGATACGATTATATTCTTGCACTATGTGTTTAAATATTGCAACGTTTTCCTCCTCATGATCCTCACTAACTTGTTACCTTGTTTTTTTTTTCTTTTGTTTTATTCCCCTCCCCAAAGGTTATTTCGTGCACTCTGGCATCATCATCTTACTCCACAAGATCTAAGGGTCCTCTCCTTTGAGTCCTATCAAAAACAAGAACAAGGGAAAAATGGAAGATTTGAGCAACATCAGAAAGGAGAATTCAGTTGAAAGGGTAGAGGTTCCTCAGGGTATTCAGGCTTCCAAGGAAAGTGCCTCCCAGCTCGAACAGAAGTTATTAAAATTTCAGGAAGAACTGGACCAAGTTCGGAACTTGGTAAGCTTGTCGTTTTCCCTCACTACACCAGATGTCAACTTCCTCAACACTCAAAATCCCACACCACCATAAAACATCCCGAAACCACAAAACTAACCCGCTCCCCATCACCACTGCAACACATGCCACACTTCAAGCAGCACCCCACTGTTCATCCCTGAACCACTAAACTCCACAAATGATCATTACCACAACACCCTCCATCTATATGGAAAGCATACCACACCTTATTCAGCCCGCCTCGAGCACATCTGAATCTGATGACAAAGATTCTCTTATCAAGAATCTGGCCGCAGAACTCAAGAAGCTGACTAGCCGAGTTCAGGGTGTTGAAGGAAGCAAGGGGATCGAGGGACTGAATTACAAAGACCTTTGCATTCAACCAAATGTCGAACTGCCCGAGGGGTACAAACCTCCTAATTTCGAGATGATTGATGGCACCAGGGATCCCAGAGTTCATACTACGACAAATTGGTCGGAGTAGGAAAGGATGAAAAGGTTCGTATGAAGCTCTTTATGAGGAGTCTGAAAGGGGATGCTCTATCTTGATACATTAGCCAAGACCCAAAGAAGTGGTTGAATTGGGTAAGTATGGCATCCAATTTCATGGACAGGTTCATATTCAACGCGGAGAATGCACCAGATGTGTTCTACATCCAGAACTTGAAAAAGAAACCCACAGAGACATTCCGCGAGTATGCTACTCGTTAGAGATCAGAATCCGCTAAGGTCAGACCAGGTTTAGAGGAAGAACAAATGAACATGTTTTTCATCCGGGCCCAAGACCCATAGTACTACGAAAGGTTGATGTTGATTGAAGGCCAGAAATTTTCCGACATCATCAAGATAGGTGGGAGGATCGAGGAAGGTATTAAAAGTGGTATGGTCACTAAATTTGAAGCATTACAGGCTACCAACAAGGCTCTACAGTCTGGTGGCATATCTAAGAAAAGGGATGTGGGTGCCGTGATGGTTGCATAGAGAACAAAATCCCCAATAAAATACCAAACCTACCCAATACCCCCTCCTACTTATCAACCTACCTCAAATTACCAAGCACCTTTGCCCTCTTACCAAGCTCTACAACCTACTTACCAATCATTTCTACCTCCCGCATATCAACCTACTTCATCCAAATGCTCCCAACCCGTACATGTCTACCAAACCTACAATACCCAACAAGCTCACTATCTATCACCTCTCCAAAACTTCCCTAGACCCCGACCAAACTTCGACCGCAAACCTCCTAAACAATGCACCGCCATTGCCGAACCTATCGACCAGGTGTATGAAAGGCTCGAAGATGCTGATTACGTCACCTCTATCCCTACCATAACTCCAGAAAATCCTTCCCAATGGATCAACCCGAACAAAACCTGTGCATACCATTCCGGCATGATTGGGCATACCATTGACGAGTGCCACTCTCTGAAGGATAAGATCCAAGCTTTAATTGACAACAAGATCATTGTGGCAAAGGAGCCTGTGCCTAATATTCGCCACAACCCTCTGCCTGACCACAAAGGCGTAGGTGTTCACATAATTGAGATAGAAGATGATTAGGACCCCAAAGGATCGATCGGATTGATCGCTGATGGTGACGAGCCAAAGAAACCAACACTCACACTTAATCCAATTTTAGTCCAGATCCAGCCTTCTAAAGACACTAAAGTGAACATGTCCATACCACTTGATCTTGAAACACCATCTTCTGCAAAGACGGCAGGACCAATTGAGGTCGAGTTTGGGTCCCCAAAGGCACCTGCGCCATTTGAAGTTGCTGTGTTACCTCCCAAAGCAAGGGTACCTATTCCTGTGTCAATGCCAGCCATGGCACCATTCCATATGAAGGCCATCCCTTGGGATTACACAGCCGAGGCAAGGAGAAAAGGAAAAGCCAAAACTGGAGAAGCAGTTGCGGCACAGGGTATGACAAGAACCGGCAAGGTTTATACCCCGGAACATTTAGCTGAATTAAGTAAGAAGGCCACTGGACGGCCTATTGAAACTGTATCTGATGATCTCTGGAGGAAGGTACAAGCAAAGGAGTACTCAGTCATTGATCAACTGAATAGAACACCGACACGGATCTCCATCCTAGCTCTGCTGCAAAGCTCCGATGCACATAAGAATTCCTTGATAAAGATACTGAGTAAGGCATATGTACCCAACAACATAACTGGAGGAGAAATGGCAAACATGGTAGGGAAAGTATTGGAGAGTCATAAAATCACTTTCCACGAAGATGAGCTGCCACCAGAAGGGCTAATCCACAACAAAGCATTGTACATCACTATACAGTGCGAGGATTATTTCATCACCAGAATTCTGATTGATGGAGGGTCCAGCCTCAATATTTGCCCATTGGTAACTCTCAGAACATCAAGAAAGAGCCTGCATGAGATCAAGGATGGAGCCATCAATGTCAAAGCTTTCGATGGATCCCAAAGGTCCACTATTGGGGAAATTAGTTTGTGCTGCAAATGGAACCAACTTGATTCGACGTTGATTTTCAGGTAATAGACATCCCAGCGTCTTAAAACTTGCTATTGGGAAGACCATGGATTCATGCCGCTGGAGCTGTAGCATCAAACCTGCATCAGGCAGTGAAGTTTGAGTGGAATCACCAAGAGGTGATTATTCATAGCGACGGTAGAAATTCCATATACAGCCACCAGACCATCCCAACAATCGGAGGAACAAGGAAGATAGACGGAGAAACCTACCATCACATCGAGCGAGTCAAGGCCGTGGACAAAGATAAATGGTGGGATAACAAAATTGAAAGTATACTGAATTGGTGTGGATACGAACCTGGCAAGGGACTCGACAAGAACCTCTAGGGAATCGCTAAACCTATCAAGCGGAAGAAACATGGTACCACTTTTGGTTTGGGATATGAATACACTTGGGAAGAGTTCAACCACTGGTCGCCACCATGGCGCAGTCCCTACTACCCACTGGAGCATCCAATACCTCACCTGGAGTAGACTTTCCAGCCAGCCAATGTCATAGATGGGTCGGAAGAAGAGGAAGCACTGGCGGCAATGAGGAATTTGTTTTTGGAAGATGATAATATGGACTGTTGTATCATTTTCGAGGAGGAGGGGGAGGAAGGTCCTTCAATACAAGCTGTAAGACGAGGAGCACGCCTCAAGAATTGGTCCATCAGAACCACCAGGGCCCGGAAAGCTTCGGGGTAGCAAGGCTGAACAAAGCACCATGCATCATCTTTATTTCTTGCTAGTTGACTTTCTTTCTGCATTTTAATTTCGAAATAAGAGCTCCAATGTTCAAAACAATTATGAAATTTATCAAAGCATTTCAATTTCTTATAAATCTCGTTCTTATTACCTTTTATCGTTTACTTTATTTATTTACACAACATTACTATTACTTATCTTGATGAACCGATGATTATGACTTGCAACGAGACAACACAACAAACGGATATAGAATCAGAAGAAGATGATATACCAGAAGAGGTGGTTAAAGAGGTTGAGGATTTTGAGAATAGACCTAAGTCCAATCTGGACGAGACTGAGGTTGTTAACATGGGAGATACAGAGAATGTCAAAGAAACGTGCATCAGTGTTCTTCTGTCACCATCAGAAAAGAAAGAGTAGACGGAATTTCTAAGTGAAAATGAGGACATATTCTCCTGGTCGTATGATGACATGACTGGTCTCAGTACATCTATTGTAGCTCAAAAACTGCCCACCGATCCGACATGTCCCCCGGTAAAGCAGAAGCTCAGGAAGTTCAAACCTGACATGAGTTTGAAAATCAAGGAAGAAGTCACCAAGCAAGTCAAATCCAAGGTTCTTAGGCTAGTAGAGTATCCAACATGGTTAGTCAATTTTGTGCCAGTACCGAAGAAGGACATGAAGGTTAGAGTTTGTGTCAACTATCGGGATCTCAACCGGGCCAGTCCGAAAGACGACTTCCCTTTGCCAAATACACATTCTAATTGACAACTACGCAAGCATGAACTGCAGTCATTCGTCGATTGTTTTGCTGGGTATCATCAAATATGGATGGATGAGGAAGACGTGGATAAAACTACTTTTATTACGCCGTGGGGGATGTATTGTTACAAGATGATGCCGTTTGGGTTAAAGAATACTGGGGCCACCTACATGAGGGCCATGACTACTATCTTCCATGACATGATACACAAAGAGATCAAGGTGTATGTAGACGACGTCATCATTAAGTCCAAGAAAGCCACTGACCACATGGAAGATTTGAGGAAGTTCTTCAACAAACTGAGAAGGTACAACTTGAAACTGAATCCCGCCAAATGTGCATTCGGGGTTCCTGCCGGAAAACTACTTGGTTTCATTGTAAGTCACCGATGGATAGAGCTGGATCCCTCAAAGGTCAAAGCCATTCAAGTGTTTCCACCGCCGAGAAACAAGAAGGACGTGATGAGTTTCCTAGGGAGACTCAACTACATCAGCCGGTTCATAGTTCAGTTCACTGTCATTTGTGAGCCAATCTTTAAGATGTTGAAGAAAAACGCCGATACCAAGTGGAATGATGACTATAAAAAAGCCTTCGATAGAATCATGGAATACTTGTCAACACCGCCAGTTTTGGTTCCGCCCGAACCAGGTAGACCTCTATTGCTCTACCTTGCGGTATTGGATGGAGCATTCGGTTGTGTTCTAGTACAACATGATAAAATGGGGAGAAAGGAGCAGGTCATCTACTATTTCAGCAAGAAGTTCACCCCGTATGAGGCCTGGTATTCTCTATTAGAGTGCACTTGTTGTGCTCTGACTTGGGTAGCTCAGAAGTTGAGGCATTATTTCTGTGCCTATACCACTTATCTCATATCGAGGATGGATCCGCTGAAGTATATCTTTCAGAAGCCCATACCCACTGGCAAGCTAGCCAAGTGGAAAATCCTGCTGAGTGAATTTGACATTGTTTACGTGACTCAGAAGGCAGCAAAGGACAAGCACTGGCAGATCATCTTGTTGAAAATCCCGTGGATGGAGAATACGAGCCTCTAAAGACGTATTTTCCTGACGAAGAGGTATCTTTCATAGGAGAAGACATTGCAGAGTCCTATGATGGTTGAAGAATGTTTTTCAATGAAGCAGAAAACTTCAAAGGAGTTGGCATAGGAGCAGTCCTAGTATCAGAAACTGGTCAGCTTTCTCCGGTGTCTACGAAGCTCAGATTCCCATGCACCAACAACATGGCCGAATACGAAGCCTGCATCTTAGGGCTCAAGCTGACCATTGACATGAACATTCAGGAATTGCTAGTGATCGGAGATTCGGATCTGCTTATTGTAAGCACGTGATTTTTGCCCTACGAGAACTACTCCTAAAAAAAAAATTTTCAAAACAAAATAGTTTTGTGTTTGCGATTTTTGTGGATTTTTGTGGTATTTCTCTTTTATTTTTTGCATTTTGTCTGTGCACGTTTATTTGTTTAAATTAATAGAAAATACAAAAATGTTCTCATTTGCATTTAAGATTTAATTCTACAATTACGAGTAATTATGTTTGTTTTACAAAATGGAAAAAATCACAAAAAAATAATGTAGTTCGCATATTTAGTGTTAATGTCCCAATTGTGTGATTTTGTTTTTAATTGGTATTTAATTGTGTGTGATAATAGTTATTAGAATCTAATTAGTATTTTTGGCAAGTTGATTTTGGTTTTACAATTTAAGTTAGGATTTTAAGGTTTTTAATTTTGAAGATTAGAAAAGAAACAAAATGAAAAAATAAAGAGAAAACTCAGACCAGGCCAATTTCTCCACAGGCCCAAACAATTTTTCCACAGGCCTAATCCAAACACCCCTTCTACCCGGTCCAGTCAGTCAAGCCAAGAGACCATCCAAACGACGTCGTCTCGGCTTCAACAGATCTCGGCCGTTCATTCAAAACCATCCAACGTCTCACATCCCATCTCCCTTACCCGTCTAAACCACCCGACCCATTCCCCAACCCGGTTCGCCCCATTACCACACCAAACGACACCGTTCCTCTTTAGTGAATGGATCCAGGCCGTTGATCTTAGTTGATCCAACGGCCAGGATCAAATTCCCCTTTCCGTATATAAATAACCAAACGCACCCCAGCCCCCCTTCAGACGCCCCACCTCTTCGTCACCAAACCTCAGAGACGAGCTCGTCTCCCTCCGCCTCACTCCGCCGCTGATCGCCCGCTGGAAATCGCCCACGGCGGCGGTCAGTCACCAAAACCCACCAAAATTACACCCTGAACTCCCCTCAACTTCCACGTTGCAACCATCCTAACAACTAATCTCGAATCATCCTAGAACGCCTCAAATCTTCGATCGAAGAATCGGTCAAAAACTTCACCTTCTCTGATGGCCACCAAACTTACACCCGTTGACCACTAGACCACCCTCATCCCTAAACCACCCTCAGCTTCCTTCAAATCGTCCCAGAACTCCTCGAATAGCGGTTTGAAGGCATGAACCCTAGCGCCGCCTCAAGATTCCCTGGTGGCGGCGCCGACTCTAAACTGTCCCAACTCACACCCTGTAACCTCCGCGACTTCCCCTTACCAAATCCCTACCCCTTTTCCCTCAAATCCCCTTCCAAGGTCTCAATAGTAAATCACAGAAGCTGAGCCTAATTTTAAAAAATCCAACGGGCTGTGAGGATATTTGGACTAAATTAGACCTTAGTCGTATGTTTTCATTATTGGAAACACACGATTAAGGTCCGCTTCAGTCCAAAACGAAGGGACGAGGAATTTTTAGTTTTGGTCTGCTTGATTTCCGGGTATTTTTCAATTCTCTTTTCTTTTCTGTTATCTTGTAGTTTTCGTTTAATTTTTAGTCCCCTTCTCCTCCTGCTTTATTTTTGTTTCTGTGTCCGTGTGGAATTAAGTCTGTTCGTATGCTAAAAATTAAGGATTAGTTCTTCACAATGTTTGAATCGCTTTGTCGGTCGTCACATCTGTTTTGAATTGCTTGGTCAGTTGAAATGCTCTGAAAATACTTGAATTGTTGTTTTGGTTGTCACCTGAACCTACTGTGTCATTCCCTGTAAGTGTGTTCTGAATCATTGAAATCCTTGGTCTTTGTTTTGGTTCTATTTGGTCCGACCTGAGTTCTAGCTTAAACTTCTAGTTGAGTTTTGATAAATTTGAATTGGTTATAGCTGATAAGGGTCTGATATGAATTAGGCTTAAATTCAGCCTTAGTTGTTCTAGTGATTAATTAGGGATTAACCTAGGTTCTCTTAATTAGATGAATTTGGTTATAGCTGATGAGTTTTGGTACAAATTGAAAGGGTTTGGGGTAAGATAGTGATTTCACATATTCCAGGGGGTAATTTGGGATTTGAAATTGAAATGAATTAGTAGTCTGTCAGGAAGTACTAAAATAATGCATTTGTTTAATAATTAGTGGGGAACAAGACATAATGGTATGGGAAGGTTTTAAGGGAAATGATTAAACAAGTAAGACACCCATGCTTAATTGAATTAAAAAATTAGAATAGACACATAGTAGTGGGGGGTTTAAGGGAAATTGATTAAAGAATAGGCTGCCCATACTTAATGGAATTAAAAATGAATTAGATATATAGTAGTGGGATTTAGGGAATATCATGGGCAAAGAATGGTTTTGATAATTGTTTTTTTAAGAGCTGTGAAGGGGCATGTTTTGGATAAATAGAAGCACTTAGGACAGAGTGAAGGGATTCACACGAAAAATAGCTAAGAGGACTTCACATTCTTAGAGTTAAGACAATAAGGGTCGAACACATTGATATACAAAGAGTTTCTTCCTTTCATTTCAGACTTCAGTGTTTTAGTAATATGGGGATTCAGTTTTAAAAAGAAAAAAAAAGGGAGTTCTTTGAGAGCTTTAAGGGTCAGTTGAAAAACGATAAGAGAGTTTGAGAGTTCAAATAGATTCTGAGAGTTGCTTTTCTTTTAGAACTTGAAAAACACTTGAAAGATACTGGGATATGAACTGCAAAACCTACTGTTCCATTGAACCTTGAAAAGAACTTCAGTTTAAATCATCAAGTGGCATTTTTGAGTTCAGCTTCTATTTGCTGTGATTCTGTGGATTTCCGGGGTTCATTTCTGAGGTCATTTGAGCTGTTTGAATTGTAGTATTCTGGTTTTTTGCCTGGTTTCAAATCTTCCTAGGTTTGCTGCATTCGTTATTGGGCTGTTGTTGATTGCTGTTTGTTGTTGCTGCTTGATATTTGCTTCAGTTGATCTCTTCTTCTCCTTTTTCTGTTCTATTTCCTGGTATTTATCCCAGACTTGAATAATGTAAAATGTCAAGTTGAATGAAGCCTAATTGGAAGGGAGATTTGAAGTGCAAACATTTCTGTTATTGCCTTAGCTCAAATGCAGTTTTCTTTATTTTCATTTTCAATGATTAACTTATGTTAGATATGTAAATAGTAGTACTGAGATTCGCATAAGTAGGACTCTATTAAACCCGTGTAATGTGGACTGACTAGAATTATTTGGATTCTTAAGATGTGATGCTTCACTTAGTGATCACCGTAGTACTAAATTGATTGATGTCATCTTCATTCCAGTTTTGTTGTCCATAGAACTATTGGGACTGTTAAATCAGGAAGTAATCATAACCATATCCTAAATTTAGTTTTACGTAAGTGAATGTTGCTAGTTTGAATAATGTTGGTAAACAACATTAGGTTTCAAATGTCAGTGATCAATGTTGGTTTTAATTTCAATAGTGGTAAAAACAAGCTCCAAATGGTTCTGGATTTCATGTAGTTAATCCCAATAGTCTAGTTCATCCAATAATGTTAGTTTGAAATAGCTTGAGAATGGATAGTTTGCTTCGTTGTCAAATTTAGTTTTCTCTTTTAATTTTTAACTTTAGTAATATGCACCAATAGATAAAGGAATAAGAAAACTGATCGTGAGATGAAAAATGCAAATGGACGTTTAAATAAAGCACTGGCCTGCCCGCCCAGGGACTCGATCTTCAGATCTCCACAACGCCGCTGGATCAGCTTGACTGATTCGGGCTAAGTCCAGGCCCAATGCATTCGGCTATTGGACCTTTGTCCAAAGTGTACATATTATGTTGTTTGGGATCTTTTGGTAACTGGTTTGTTCATATTCAAATGGCCTACTATGGGTTTTAAGTTAGGCAGCAGGTTCAAATTAAAAGGCGCCCCTTTTGTTTGGATTCAGACTTGAACTTGAAGCCCGGATTTTATAATATTAATTGATTAAGGCCTTTTCTATATTTTTTAGAGACAAAATAAATAGAAAAATCATAGTCGCTTTAGGATATCCTTAAATATAAATGAGACGAGCCTCGTCAAATAAAACTCATAAACTGCGGGGCCCTTGTTAAATGTATACTAAAATACTTAGATTTTGGGACGGGCCGTTCAGTGAACTTCATGGCTTTCCCCAAAGATAATAATGCGTTAGTCTCTTTAGGCGTGTATTTTAATAACATTATCTCTCTAAACTCGGGTGCACATTTATGTGACCCAAATCCAAATCTCAGCGAAGTCGAAATATGTCAATAACCACGGGTGCATTGATGTGACGTGGTTCGAGATGTGTTTTTACGACGTTGTAATTCTCGTTAAAAAATAATAATAAATAAAAGCGGTTAAAAGTTAAAATTTGCACATAGGTTCATAATTGTTAAA
>MU717445.1:30241-41545 GCA_026770625.1 Nicotiana glauca | reverse complement strand
ATATATATATATATTTATATATATATATATATATTTGAAATAGCTACTCCTATAGTCGGTTTGATTCGTTTTTTTTCGGTTTTTTTCTGATTAAACCCAAACCCAAACTAAATTTGATCGGTTTTTAAAATTCAAAACCAAAACCAATTTTTAAAATTCAAAACCAAAACCAAACCAAATAAAAAAATATCAATTTTTTTGGTTTGAATATATATATATATTTGAAATAGCTACTCCTATAGTCGGTTTGATTCGTTTTTTTCTGATTAAACCCAAACCCAAACTAAATTTGATCGGTTTTTAAAATTCAAAACCAAAACCAAACCAAATAAAAAAATATCAATTTTTTTGGTTGGTTTGGTTTAGTTTGACTTTGATTTTGGTTCGATTTTTCGGATTTTTATGAATATCCATACTTATGGGGATAGAGGCAAGACGAAGAATATCAGTATTGGGTTAGACTATTATTGTGTTAGATGTTATAATTATTATAGATGAAAATTTAAAAGAGGGACAAAAACTTAAAAATAAAATTGGGCTCAACTTTCTAAATCACCTCTACGATGTTCTTGTGTATTGTCGAGGCAAATTAAGAAGAATCAATGTTGGGGTGTGGAGGGATATTTTTCTACAAATATTACTTACAACCTGTTAAAAAGTGTCTGTATTCTAAATTGTTATCAAATAGTGACTGAATTTTAAAGAGTGGCGTTAGAAGTGGCTATTTGGGCACTTCAGCCCCCAAGTGTATCGGCCTATGTCATCAGCGGCCCAACCCGGTAATAATCTAAACCATCTTCCCAAAGAATATCCCAGTCCCCAAGTGCTACAGTAAGAAGTTAAAAAAACAAACAAAAAACACAGCATTCGATCCCAAAAGGGAAAGTAAAAAGAAATAAAGGAAGCAAGAATCAATGGCAGCAAATATTCGATGTTTTCGTCATTAATTCAATTGACTATCATCTAAAGGGGAAGTAATTTGAAAATTGGAAGAATGTCTCAGCATCAGCAAAACAGCAACAGTAGCAATAACAATAACATACCAGTCAGCGAAGTTTATTGGACCCTCGTTGCTAAAGCCGATAAGAAGTTCTCCAAAATTCGAGATTTACCCTACTATCAACGCAACAGGTCTATTTTTATTTTTCTATTTCTCTCAATATTTCCCTTAATTTAAATGATCTTGAAGAACCCATATGTGCTTTCTTGTTTATTCTTGGGGAAAATGTTGTTATTTGATATATTTCTAATGATAATTCAATGGAATGATTTGGGCAAAAAAAAAAAAAAAGGACATAATGCTTGTGGAATATAATGCTGCGGTGTTTAGTGATAATTATAAGTAGCAATGAGGAAAATAATGGTTACATGTTGATAGGAGAAAATTTATGGAGCATAACTGCAGTGGAAAATCGTAGAATTTAAGTTGTTTTCCACTTTTTGACGTACAATATGGTTCTTAAGGAAACTGGTAGGAAGAGTGATAGAATTTAGGCAATGAAACAGTGATTAACAAAGAAAAAGAAAGAGAAGAACAAAGAAAAAAGAGGCTGCGGCAGAAAATGATGCAAAAGGAAATAAGAAGAAGAAGATAACTAGGGTAAAAAGTAGTATATTCCTTCATAATCTCTGTGGTGAGTACAATATGTATATATATGTAGGGTGAGTAAGGTAAAGGTCCTCCAGCTACACCCGTACACTACTGCTTTGGGGACCATTGGACCACTTCTATAAAGGACAAACAAAATTACAGGGCTGAAGTGTAATAATTAAAAGCTGTCATTTAAAAGTAAAGGGACTAAAGTATCAACTCTCTAAACTTCTTTTTAGCTGGACTCCTAACTACTTTAACCGTCAGGTACAACCCCGCAAGCACAAGGGACAACTGACTTAAGCTCTTCGTATCAAAGAGTTACCTCGTACATGTGATGGTGGGAGGTAACACGTACCCAGTGCAAGCTGGCCTGGACACTGCTGTCATAAACAAAAAAATATTGTTCATAACGAAAGATTTTTAATAGTTCTATGACTTGTTTGAAAACAAACATGTTCAACTGTTTTTCACAACCAAGAACCAGAAAATAATTTCATCATGGAAAACATTTTATGTTATAGCAACAAGGCCTAGTGTAGATGATTTTTCCTTTTCTATGCTGTGCAGTTTTAGTGTTTTTACTTTGATTCATTTAAAGAGTGTTTTGGCTTTTGACAGTCTTTAATTTGGGTGGTCCTGTAATATTAGATATGATACATACTTCTACAAGGTTTTCAAGGTATACACACAGTTGTGGAAGTTTCAACAAGAGAATCGGCAGAAGTTGGTGGAAGCTGGTCTTAAGAGATGGGAGATTGGGGACATTGCATCTCGGATTGGCCAGCTTTATTTTGGACAGTACATGAGGACAAGCGAGGCCAACTATTTGTCTGAGTCTTATATCTTTTATGAGGCAGTGTTGTCTAGAGAGTATTTTAAAGATGGAATGTTTCAGGATGTTAGTCTTGCTAGCAAGCAACTTCGGTTTCTTGCTCGGTTTATGACAGTTTGTTTGGTTTTGAATCGGCGAGATATGGTTTATCAATTGGTTAATCAGCTCAAGATGTTGCTTGATGAATGCAAGAGGGCATTCCAGGTCAGTGACCCTAATTCTTAAATTTGTATGTCCACATGCTTGTCCTGTAGATACATACGTAGTGTTCCAATATATTTAATATTTTGATTCGCCAGCAGCATTGGAAGAAGGCACCATATGTAGTATGTCAGAGTCAGATACACATTTTATCTTTATAATTTAGACCTCTGCTCACACATGTATAGAAATATTTTTTCTATTCCTTAATTTGTGCCATTAACAAGAATATGTGGCGTGTTGAGGGTCTAAAATTTAGGATTTGTTTCCTGTTTTAGGAAGTGGCTGCTTTTATGGGATTGGATGATTGATCACCAAAAACTTTTAGCTTGTGATGTATTTCTTGGACATACTCTATTGCACCATTAAATTGATGAACAAACAACTTGTAGAATGCACATTCAGTGGAAATTTTGGTATCAAACATGAAGTCGGCAATTTCTCAAAATATTCAATCAATTAATTGAATTTTCATTTGGTTGGCTGAACAATATGAACGCCGTTTGTATGGTATGACCTGTTTCCACTCACTTGACTTGGTCGTTGCTTGTGGATGTTGTTATAGGCTAAGAAAAAATTCAACAAATGGTCTATACAAAGATGAATGACCTTTACATGGTCTTATTTCCAGGAAACGGATTTTAAAGAATGGAAGCTGGTGGTTCAGGAAATAGTTAAGTTTCTAAAAGCTGACTCAGCTTTTATGAATACCAGGCCATTGAGATATAGTGTCGTATTGGATCTTCATCCAGATTGCCTACCACAGGTTGTTGAAGCTAAGAGAAGGCTAAGATTACGAGATACGCTACTGTGCAGCTACCATCCCAATGAGGTGAGTCTTTCTTCCCTCGGCATGTCTACCTTCTATTCCAATTGGAAATGACTCGGTTTATTATGCAGCTTATTAATGAACTTGATTATCCTATTTTCATCTTGATCAACTATATTAATATTTGCTCATTCTCTTTCAATGCGGTGATCAGGTTAAATATTCAGAACTGACTCTTGACACTTTCCGAATGCTACAATGTCTGGAGTGGGAACCTAGTGGGTCATTTTATCAGACGGGTGGGATTCCTCCAAGTGGGGCTGGAACTGGTATTGGCCAGAATGGGGCGGCCGGACCCAGTCGAGTTAATTATTCACAAGATATATTTGATCCTACTCTGCCTCCTAACCCTCGCAAGACCATCCTATATCGCCCGTCTGTTACAAATTTTTTAGCAGTGAGTAGTTGCTTTTACCTAGTATTTGTTCAGCATTTTTACCTAGTATTTTTACCTAGACAAGAGGGGTTGCTCTGATGGTAAGCAACCCCCACTTCCAACCGAGAGGTTGTGAGTTCGAGTCTCCCCAAGAGCAAGGTGGGAAGTTCTCGGAGGGAAGGATGCCGGGGGTCTATTTGGAAACAACCTCTCTACCCCAGGGTAGGGGTAAGGTCTGCACACACACTATCCTCCCCAGACCCCACTAAGTGGGATTATATTGGGTTGTTGTTGTTGTTGTTGTTCGGCATTTATGTTTGTTGAAAAAGCAAATTGTAGATTCTGTGCTCTCACCTGACATTGATCAATGTACTCCTATGACTTCACTGAGCTTCATTGAAACTAAAATTTTATTGTCTATTTTCAATATCTTATCAGTACAATCTGAATTAACTTGGTGGATGTGAAAGCTTGAACTTGAGACATAGTTATTGTTGTTGTAATGAGAAAGCCTGAAACTTGTTTTGGCACAAATGTGAGACGGGAAAGGTAACTACTTATTTTTTAGGAAATTAGCTTTACTTTCCTGGTAGCATATGCTCTATTAATATCACCCAGAGCTTTATTGCAACTAAATTATTTGCGCTAGATGGAAGTTATTGAATATCCTTTTAGCGTCTTCTATAAAGATGGCCTCCCTTGGATATGGAGATTTTTAGCTTCTGGATTATCTGTATTTCCCTCTTCATTGCCTTCTGTTTAGCTATTCTCCCTTAATTTAACTTTGCCATTTGTTGGCAGGTTTTGGCGACAATCTGCGAGGAGCTATCTCATGATGGAGTTCTTTTACTCTATTTATCCGCTGCAGGTAGTAGAAGGTGTAAAGCTCTTATATGTTCACTGCGTTATTCTTTCAAAACTGAAATTTTCTACTTAAACTGATCCTGTTAACAATTTAAATTTCGTGACAGGAAGCTCTCAGAACTTTTTTTCTTCTCCATCCCATGGTGCAGGAAGGAGCTTTATGTCTCGTGCTGTTGACTTAGAAGCCACCTCTACATCATCGCTGAACTCTGATATTGAAAATGCAAATACCACTTCTACCAGGGAGGATTGCTTAAGTGAGCAGAGTAGTTGCATATACATCGGTTCTCGTGGAACTGGAGGTATTAAACACTTTCTCCATTATGTAAATCCAATTATCCAAACACAAACAGCTTTGAGGCGCAAAACAATTCTGTATTCATTGCTGTATCAGCTGGTAGAATGGCATATAGGTCTTGTCATATTGTGTATAGGTGACACTAAAAGCATTTTTATATTTTCAGAGGAAAGTGATGTGACTAACACTACAGAGCTAATCGTTTCAAGTTATAAAGTAGTGAGTAGAGTATTGTTCTGTGAGGATCAGCAAATAACGTGACTGTATTATATGTTGTTGGGGATATTGAATAAAGGTATTTCGACTAAAAACCAATTAAAAAGAAACTAAGGACTAAAAAAATAAGGATTTCATATAAAGATAATTGGAGGCAAGAATAAGTGATGCAAAGATTTGGGATAACCCTATGAGCTGTAACATTAGGGGATTGACTTCACATATACCTTCAATTAGAGGGTTTTTCATCAACAAGGATTGCAAGTAAAACATCAACTTGATTTCACGGAAGTCAATGTTAGTAGCCGTACCTTTAAAAGAGAAAGTTCAAAAAATTGGCAAGGTCACTGGGGCTTGAAGCAAAAAGTGTGTAGTGAAACGCAGGCTACATCGTGCTCTGTTTATGTTAAATTAAAAAAAAGACACCATACATAACGAATTTAGTTCTATAAATATCAAATTGCAATTAAAATAATTAATATACATTATCAAAACAATAATAATTCCAATATCTGGTTATGGTATAAAAGTAGTTTCAGTATCCAATACATAATAGTGTTGATATTAGTCGATTACTCACACTTGAGATCCAAAGAACCAGCCACTTCTCTTGGGGACCATTTTGCGCGTTCTAGTATGAAGCTCACACTTCTCTAAAGCGAATGGATTCAACTTTGCATCATGTCTTCTCTTTAAGCGATCAAGCGATAGTGGAGTTTGTGGGCTCGAGTAGGGGAGTTTGTGAGGTCGAGGGTACCATATTAAAAAATTGGAGTTCTTTATTGATATTTTTTCACGACACGTGGACTCAAAAGTTGATGGAAGCATCAATTCTTCTCATCTAACTAGTTGAAGCAAATTTGTTACACACCATTTCTGTCACCTGGCTGGTATTTTGTTTTTACCCTCAGCATTACACATGCCGATCAATATCTCTTCTGCGAATAACAGAAGAAGTTATTATTTTTTTACCATTTCTTTTTCTGAATTGAAATTAATATGTTGTCTTTTGGCTGTACAAAACTAATCCTGAAATTTTATTTTCCTTTCCAGGTGTGAATGGGATTTATCCATGTGACTTGTTGCCATTCACTAGAAGACCGCTTTTTCTGGTAATTGACAGTGACGGCAGTAAAGCATTCACGGTATGCATCCTGATGATCGCATGTTAATATAGAGACTGACACAGGAAGATACTTGTGTTGCTAATTTTTTAAACATCACAAAATACAAATAACCTACAATGGTTTGATTGGACTTAAATTTACTTGGCATATAAAACTGCTGAAATGTCAGATCTAAGTTCATGATTTGAAGCTTATGAACTGTTTTAGGGTCTGAAATGGCCTCTTTTCCGATGTCTTGTGCATGTTGCAAGAGAATTTCTGAGAGAGGCAAAACTCTCTAACCTAATTCAACGATTTTCCAACATCAGCTAACAGAATAACTAGTTTGCATGTCATCACATTAGCTTGTTTGGGGTTCAATAAAACTTAATGTATGATTTTGGGTTGATTTAAGAAGCAAATCTTAAGGTACCTTGAGGTAGTTAGGTGGTGTTTGATCTTCAGATATGCAGCTCCCCTGCATACGATAGAGGAGGGGCTCCATTTGGGTGCATACTTCCAACACGGAGCTTGTGATAAACATGATTGACAATTGTTAAATGTGCTACATAGGGTTCCCAGGGATTTGGTACAATGGCAAAGGTAGTATAGTGCAGGGTGTATGTTCAGCGCACTCACGATTTCAAAACCTGGTTGTTGCAACAAGATTGTTTAAGTGGAGAAGGGTAGAGGGAAGGGTCCATTATCCCTTACTTTCGAAGTTTAAACAGCGGATTTCAGTCACTAAAAGAACGTATTAGGTGGATTATTGGTAGTGGTTTGGCAGACATAAGCAGACTGATGAGAGAAGATTTTAAAAAATTTCTTTGGTTGCAAGGGAATCATTACTCGGGAATAACTGCTGTAGCTTGTGTTTAGACAGACTAAAAACTTTGATGATGTTATATAGTATCAATCTAGATCTCTGATGGTATATTAGAGTTTCTCCTAGTGTCATTTCAAGCTAGGACAATATTTAGGTTGCACTTTTCTTTTTTCAGCCTGCTTTCTTTTACAAAACATATTTCATCAACTCATGCTGTTTCAGGTATATTAGTCTGAAGTTACTAAGATGCGACAGAAAACATATGTGAGACATCCTGGGAAGTTAACATAAATGTCTAATACTAGTGGTTTTTAGTTTATTGTTGATCATTGGTTAAATTATTTAGAGAATGAAACTTTTGCTTTTATTTATTCAGTCGCATGAATAGTTTTTTTTTTGTTGCTGATGAGATCGCATGAATAACACAATTTGTGCATGAATGTGAACAGGCCTTAAGTGGATCAGAGAAGGGAGAACCAGTTGCCATGCTACTCTCTCCCACAATTTCACTGCCTATATCTGCTATGGATTCTTCTCGTCAGCCAAGTGGAAGCTCATTCACCAGTTTTCTTACAGTTCCTTTACAAGCTTTCATTTTGATGCTTGGTTTTACAGTTTCTGACATTGACATGGTGTGTTAACTTAAACCTCAACTTCATCCTATCTTTCTTTCATACGTGCTTGGTTTGCTCAAGTATGGATTCTTGCTTTCAGGATATGTATGGCAAGGCTGAGAAACTTCTTTCTTCATCATTAAATGAGTGGGGTTTGTTACTGGCAGCATCAGACAATCTTAATCCTGTTTGGTCTCAAACTCTTGGAGATCCATTTTTACGTCGGCTCATTTTAAGGTCTGTTGCTACTCTTCCTCAACATTTTCTTCAGTATTCATGTTATTAATCAAGTTTGAAGTAATCCTCGACTGCTTGGATATGGGAGCTCTGTTGAAGACATAATTAAGTTAATATAAGTGTGCTCTCTCTAACAGCTTATGCTTTTAGATGAGACGGTCACACACTTCAACAAGCTTGAATCTGTTTTCAGGTTAGAAATCCATAGATGGGTATCACAGTCCACTAAAGGTTCCAAATCAATTTCAAATCTTGATTTTAATTTAAGAGCAGTAGGTTAAAGATAATCTCCTTTGAAGTACCCTGTGTGTATTCATAGGCTGCTTCTGTGTTGGCAGTAGTTGATTTAACATTGGAACATGTATAAGGGAAAAATCTAATAGTCCACTTGGAGAAACTGATGAGTCACTCATACATCAAATTTTCTGTTCCAAAATGTTGTTGGTTCAGAACATCAGTTACACTGATCCGAACTTGTATTTCTTTCGGCTTTTAGGGGGATAGGTGGTGGGTGTGATGTGAATCCTTTTTTATTTTGATTAAGCGCTTACTCTTCTGTCTCAGAAGTGTGGACAAGGACATGGTCACTTCAAGTGTCCATTTGGGAATGTAAAAAAATCAGGTGTTATCATCAGAAATAACACCAGATATTCTTGTGGGCAGGAAGGTTAGTTGCATAGAAAGCTGAAGTTCGTAGTAGGAGGAAGGAAACAAAAACTGTTTGCAGATAGGCATTTGTGTGTAGATAGTAAAAAGTTATAAAGAATATAGCAGATACAAAATACAGAGGCAGTCATATTCCCTGCATATAATTCATGGTCTTGCTAGGTACATATGGGGGTTGAGTAAACTTGGCAGGCTAGTGTTCTAATTTATATCTCTCAAAGGAACTATACCTATATACTTTTCTGTTGCTTACGGAAACATAACTTTGAGTCCATAGCGAAAACATTGAATGAAAAAAACGCTGAATAATGCAGATTCATATTCTGTCGGGCAGCACTGGCACTCTACGCTCCAACCTTCAACAAGATAGAATTTCTCCCTGAATGCATCCCTTGCCTTCCAGATGCTGTCCTGCCAACAAGTGCTGCCTGTCAAAGGACTGTGTTGCAACTTGCTGATATTTTTGGTGCAACTAGCAAGTTCAATTTTTCAAAAGAGACGGTCCTTTCAGTTAACAGAAGCCAGGAGAACTGAAGTTGGTTACTGATTTTGTCAGTTGTGGTAGCTCTGTAAATTTGATTTGAATATGAGACGGCTTCTTTATTTTGTACTCTTTTCTTTTTATTTCATGTTTGGCTGTTAATGTGATTTTGGGTTCTGTAGGTTGATATATTTGTCCTGTTAGTCATATGTGATGCTTCTGAAAATCTGAACAGTGCTCCTCCAACATTTTCAGTTCAATTCATTCCTCAAATGTTTGTATGTGCAAGCAACTTGTGCGACACTGTGTATTGGTTAAACTCTATTTTGTACATCAAACTAATGGCTTTTCTCTCTATGTTTCATCTGTTAATGAGAAAATCATGTAGTTAACGATTTATCTCTTCTTGGACTTGCTGCTTCAGAAGCCAGTTGGGAGAGTGTTGGTTAATTGTTTAGTAGTTTCATGTTTGGTTTCAGATCTATGCTTTGTTTGTGAAGGAGAGAACGGAATGTAAAGTAAGAGAAAATTGTAGTACTATTTATTCTCTCTCATTCCTCAGTTTCCAAATATAGAAGTGAACAGGAAAAGATAAAGGATGAGAGTGTCTTTCTTTCATTTATAATCTTTCTTTCCTACGCAATTACTGCGGATTTTGTTTTCCCATTCTCTTTCAGAATTTGTATGAACTTACGGTACGAAACATTAAAAAACAAGGGTTTTCTAAAAACAAAATATACATCCAATAATCACTTCATCTAAAAGTATTAATATGTTAAATAAGGACTAATAGAGATTTTTTAACCAAGTGCTGTAGTTTAACAATAGTACGACGTTCTCCCACCTTTTCTTCTGTATTCCTCGACTTATAGAGCTCGTTTGGATTAACCGATTGTAAACTGAAAATCGTTTTTAAGTGCTGAAACTGATCTTTTAAATAAATATTTATGTATTTGGAATTTTGGACAGACGTTCTGAAATTGATAATAAACAGTTGATGTGTTTGGTAGAAAAATGCTGATAATTTGTTCTTTTATGAAAATGACTAAAATATTCTTAAAAACTTTACAAAAGATTATAAATTAAAAAGTTTCTTAGTAAAGAAAAAGATTCCAACGAATATGGAATGACAAAAAAGTCAAGAAAATTTATTTTGAGAAAAATAGTTTATGAATTAGAAAATATTATTAAGGATAAAGCAGTGTTGATCAAACTGCTTATAAGCTAAAAAAGCATATGTTCTCTTTCTTCCTTCCTGCTCCTAGTTTCCAGACTAGAGGTAGAGGTTAACTTCTAAAAATATTTTAGAGCAGTGAGTAATAAATCTTTCAAAACATTAGCACTATTCACGTCTATATTCCAAAAATTAGAAGAAAAATGGAATATTTCAACAAAAATAGTTCAAAATCCTAAAGGATATGAGGACTGGAGTACTCTGAATTAGATATCAAAGGGGGCGACTAGCACCAACGGAAATAATACTGCTACGACGTCGTTATTGAGCTCCACGAAACCCAATAGTGCTTCCCTGTTAATCGTTGACACTCTCTCCCTTGCTTTCCTTGGGTGCAGTGGAACTGCAATTAATCTTCCAAGTAGAAAAAGAGAAGCAAGAGAGTCCACACTGCTCTCATATTTGTGGTATTAAATTCTTTCTAAATGGGTTCCTCATGTCTACTCTGGAGACCTTAGAGTTGAACTACAAAGGTTAGATGCATTTAGCTACATTTTCCTGCTCTTTAGTTCATGGGGGATAACACTAGTAAAGCGATTTTGTTTTAGATAGCTTCATATATATATTTTGTTTATTATTTGAGGTGTTTATATTCCTCTTTAGGCCATGGTCTATCAGAAACAAACTGTTTGACTTTCCAAGGTTGTGATAAGACTGTGTACACTCTAGCCTTTCCAAGTAGCCACATTTTTGTTTGCTTAGTTTGGGGATACCTTTTTCCTACATTTTCGTGGGATTGGACTGGTAAGCACTGGAAGGATATTTACTACTAAGGGGAGTCAAAATATAAAGAAGTAAACCCATGAAGAAGCCAAGTGTCAATGCGTAGTATATATACATAAATTTCTTTTTTCCCCCTAGCTAGATAGAATAATTTTCCGATAAAGGGGTGTCGGCCCTTCAATACATGTGACTCCGCCACTGCTGGTA
>MU717445.1:2130-30036 GCA_026770625.1 Nicotiana glauca | reverse complement strand
GGGTGAGCGTGGGACTGATTGTGTTTGGAGTACTGTATGACAACATAATCCCCTTTTTTAATCATTGTTTCCAACTTTCTAGCAGCTGTTCGGAATCTTCCTTATAGTTATGTTCTTATAATTTGTGACTGGCAGGTGCTTGATCAAATGCCTTCTGCGTCCTGTCGTCCTCTCAGTTGCATATTGAGTGCTCTCTGGGTCTTGGACAAATTACAGTCTTGAAAGAGTTCCCAACCAAAACATTGACGATGCAATGGCTGAAATCATGTCTGGAACTTCCCTTTTCTCCAACCCACCACTATACACTACTAGTACTACCTCAAAGTACAGCCATAGGCCATCACCTCATAAACTTAAACTTTTGATAGAAAAATCCAAAAGCATCAGACAGCTTTTACAGATTCATGCATTTCTTATTCGCTACGGCCTGGAGAGTGACTCGTTCTTGAACTTTAAGCTCCAAAAATCATACTCTTCTCTTGGACACCTCAAACATTCTGTTTCCGTCTTTAAGCACACTCAAAGTCCAACTGTGTTCTCGTATAGTGCCATTATCCATAGTCACGTGATCAATGATCTCTGTGAACAAGCCTTTGTCTTTTATATCCAAATGCTAACTCAAAATATTGAGCCTAATGCATTTACATTTTCTTCCATCCTAAAAGCTTCCCCACTTGAATCAGGAAAAGCCCTTCATTGTCAGGCCCTAAAACTTGGGTGTGATTCTGACACTTATGTTCGAACTGCTCTTGTGGATGTCTATGCTAGAGGCAGTGACATTGTTTCGGCTCGCAAACTCTTTGACACAATGACCGAAAGGTCTTTGGTGACTTTGACAACAATGATTACCGGATATGCAAAGAATGGGCATGTGCAAGAGGCAAGAGTGTTGTTTGATGGGATGGAGGAGAAGGATGTTGTTTGTTGGAATGCCATGATTGATGGGTATAGCCAACATGGTATGCCTAATGAAGCTTTGGTTCTTTTTAAGCAGATGTTACTGTCAAAAGTGAAACCTAATGAAGTAACCGTGGTGGCGGCTCTTTCTGCTTGCGCGCAAATGGGAGTGCTGGAATCAGGTCGATGGATTCATGCTTATGTGAAAAGTAACAGAATTCAATTAAATAAATATGTAGGTGCTGCTTTGATTGACATGTATAGCAAGTCCGGGAGTTTAGAGGATGCAAGAATGGTGTTTGATCAGATGAAAGATAAGGATGTCATAACATGGAATTCAATGATTGTAGGATATGCGATGCACGGATTTAGCCTTGAAGCTTTGCAGCTATTCAATGAGATGTGTGAGTTGGGTCTCCAGCCTACTGATATAACATTTATTGGCATTTTAAGTGCTTGCGCTAATGCTGGATTGGTCGCTGAAGGGTGGGATTACTTTCACTTAATGGCCAAGTATCGAATTGAGCCAAAGATTGAGCACTATGGTTGCATGGTGAATCTTCTTGGACGAGCTGGACAGTTAGAAGAAGCTTATGAATTTGTCAATAGTATGAAGATTGATTCCGATCCTATTTTATGGGGAACATTACTGACTGTTTGTAGGATTCATGGGAACATAAGGCTTGCAGAGAAAATTATGGAGCTCCTGGTGCAACAGGATCTTGCTACTTCAGGAACATATGTTCTGCTATCCAATATATATGCTTCTGCTGGTGATTGGGATGGTGTGGCAAAGGTCAGGGAATTGATGAAGAGTAGCGGGGTAGACAAGGAACCTGGTTGTAGCTCCATTGAGGTCAATAATAAAGTGCACGAGTTCCTTGCCGGTGACATGAAACATCACAAAAGCAAAGAAATTTACAGAATGCTGGAGGAGATGAACAAGTGGCTCGAGGCTCATGGTTACATGCCACAGACTGATGTAGTCTTGCATAATCTTGGGGAAGTTGAGAAGCAGAAATCTCTTGCTGTTCATAGTGAAAGGCTAGCCATTGCTTATGGGTTAATTAGTACTAAGCCAGGAACTACAATCAAGATTGTCAAGAATCTCCGTGTTTGTCCAGATTGTCATTCTGTCACCAAGCTTATTTCAAAAATCACAGGACGCAAAATCATAGTGAGGGACCGGAATCGCTTTCATCATTTTGTGGAGGGTTCATGTTCTTGTGGTGATTTCTGGTAGAACTATTAGCTAATGCTAACAAACAGGCAGGCTTCCATATATAGTTTTTTTTTTTGTACATTTTTTTGGCTCTATCGATGATTCTCCAGTCCAGGTTAACTTACCTCGTTTGCTGCATCATATTTTCTCCTCCTCTTGAGTTGTATACGAAGTTACTTCCTCAAATATGTTGCAACTCTGTTACATTCATGTAAAAATTTTTGTATTTTTGGTTAGGATACTCCTCTGAGTTATATTCGAAGTTACTTCCTCAAATTGCGTTGCAACTCTGTTACATTCATGTGGAAAACTCTGTATTTTTGGTTAAGATGCCGCTCCTTGAGCTTAAGGCCTAATTTTTTTAATTTTTTTTTAGCTTTTGGTGCTCCTATTACTTGTGTAAACTTCAGTAATAGTGAATATAGACGAGTTTAAGTTGTGTGCACCGATGGAAAGATATTTATACAATCATGTCCCTTATTGGTCAAATTCATGATAAACATTAATTGATAAATCAGTAGAAGTGGTAACTAACGAGCTATCTCAGTTTAAAATTTAATGTAAAACAATCCAATATATATATATATATACGTTGATGGTGGTAGCTTGCGCACATGCAACTAGTACGCTGTGCTAACCTCCAATCAGCATAAGTAGCAGATAATTGCCGTCCCACCAGCACAAGTATCGGGTAACTGTGCCACCAAGGCTTAGGGAGATGGAAAGGGCAGAATTAGTATTTTTTTTGCATCTGGCGGGATTTGAATGTGAGGCCTCATGGTTTTTCTCTCACTTCATAGACCACTATTTTTGCTTTCGAGTGCATGACCTATTTACTAGCCATTGCTTTCGCTTTTGCTTTGCATCTTTCTCCTGGATTTCATGTTGTTCCTACTTTTCCTATGATTTCTATATTGATACTAATATTGTCTCTTTTTGTCCTTTTGTCTTTTTTATTGAGCCGAGGGTCTTTTGGAAACAGCCTCTACTCCTGCGGGTTAGGGGTAAGGTCTGCGTACATACTACCCTCCCTAGACCCCACTAGGTTGTTGTTCAGACCACTAGGCGTTGGGTGCTATGACTTGTTGATGTATTGCAAGTAATGTTTTAAAGTTTGAGATTAAGTCCTTTGTGTGTCTTTCCTTATTTCTGTCCATTTTTATCTTAATTTTTTTTTCTTTTGCAATGTGGAAAAAGATTAGAATTATTTAGTATTTTATTACTAGGATTGTAGTTGGTTTTTCCAATTGAAAATTCTTTGTGTTTCCTAGTTGCATTTTAGAAGGTACCATCTGTATGTCACTATGTTGTGCTGATGTAGGCTCGCAGAAAGAATTATGGAAGCTGGTCTCAAGAGATTGGGGATATTGCATCTCAGATTGGCCAGCTTTATTTTGGACAGTACATGAGGAAAAGCGAGGCCAACTATTTGTCTGAGTCTTATATCATTTATGAGGCAGTGTTGAGTAGGGAGTATTTTAAAGATGGAATGTTTCAGGATGTTATCTTGCTAGCAAGCAACTTTGATTTCTTTCTCGGTTTATGACAGTTTGTTTGGTTTTGAATCGGTGAGACATGGTTTATCAATTAGTTAATCAGCTCAAGATGTAACTTGATGGATGCAAGAGAGGCATTCCAGGTCAGTGACCGTAATTCTTAAATTTTATGTCCACATGCTTGTCCTGTAATACATGCATATATTTCCAATATATGTAATATTTTGATTCGCCAGCAGCACTGGAAGAAGGCACCATATGTAGTATGTCGAGTCAGATATATATTTTATCTTTTATAATTTAGACCTCTGCTCACACATGTATAGAAATCATTTTTTCTATTCCTTAATTTTTGCCAGTAACAAAAATATGTGGCATGTTCAGGGTCTAAAATTTAGGATTTGTTTCCTGCTTTAGCAAGCGGCTGCTTTTATGGGATTGGATGATTGGTCACCACAAAATTTTTGCTTATAATGTATTTCTTGGACATATTGATGAACAAACAACTTGTAGAAGCACATTCAGTGAATTTTTTTGCTTCAAACATGAAATTGGCAATTTCTCAAATGTTCAATCGATTAATGGAATTTTCATTTGGTTGGCTGTACAATATGAATGCCCTTTGTATGGTATGACCTGCTTCCACTCACGTGACTTGTTTGTTGCTCATTGATAATGTGATAGGCTAAGAAGGAATTCAACAAATGGTCTATATAAAGATGAATGACCTTTACATGGTCTTATTTCCAGGAAATTGATTGTAAAGAATGGAAGCTGGTGGTTCAGGAAATAGTTAAGTTTCTAAAAGCTGACTCGGCTTTTATGAATACCAGGCCATTGAGATATAGTGTCGTATTGGATCTTCATCCAGATTGCCTGCCACAAGTTGTTGAAGCTAAGAGAAAGCTAAGATTACGAGATACACTACTGTGCAGCTACCATCCCAATGAGGTGAGTCTTTCTTCCCTCGGCATGTCTACCTTCTATTCCAATTGGAAGTGATTGGGTTTATTGTACAGCTTACTAATGAACTTGATTATCCTATTTTCATCTTGATCAACTGTATTAATGTTTGCTCGTCTTCTCTCTCAATGCGGTGATCAGGTTAAATATTGAGAACTGACTCTTGACACTTTCCGAATGCTACAATGTCTGGAGTGGGAACCTAGTGGGTCATTTTGTCAGACGGGTGGGATTCCTCCAAGTGGGGCTGGAACTGGTATTGGCCAGAATGGGGCACCCGGACCCAGTCGTGTTATTTATTCCCAAGATATATCTGATCCTACTCTGCCTCCTAACCCTAGCAAGTCCATCCTATATCGCCCGTCTATTACAAATTTTTTAGCAGTGAGTAGTTGCATTTTCCTAGTATTTGTTCAGCATTTATGTTTGTCGAAAAAGCAAATTGTAGATTCCGTCTTCTCATCTGCCATTGATCAGTATACTCTTATGACTTCACTGAGCTTCATTGAAACTAAAATTTATCATCTATTACATTTTCAATATCTTATTAGTACAATGTGTATTAACTTGATGGATGTGAAAGCTTGAACTCGAGACATAGTTGTTGTTGTTGTTGTAACGTGAAAGCCTGAAACTTGTTTTGGCACAAATGTGAGATGGGAAAGGTAACTGCTTATTTTTTTGGGAAATTAGCTTTACTTTCCTGGTAGCATATGCTCTGTTAATATCACTCAGAGCTTTATTGCAACTAAAATTATTTTCTTTAGATGGAAGTTATTGAATATCCTTTTAGTGTCTTCTATAAAGATGGCCTCCCTTGGAAGCTCCTGGATTATCTGTAGTTTCCTCGTCATTGCATTCTCTTTACCTATTCTCCCTTAAATTAACTTTGCCATTTGTTGGCAGGTTTTGCCGACAATCTGCGAGTAGCTATCTCATGATGGAGTTCTTTTACTATATTTATCTGCATGCAGGTAGTAGGTATAAAGCACTTGTATGTTGAATGAGTTATTCTTTCAAAACTGGAGTTTTCAACTAAAACTGATCCGGTTAACAATTTAAATTTCGTGACAGGAAGCTCTCAGAACTTTTTTTCTTCTCCATCCCATGGTGCAGGGAGGAGCTTTATGTCCAGTGCTGTTGACTTAGAAGCCACCTCTACATCTTCGCTGAACTCTGATATTGAAATTGCAAATACCACTTCTACCAGGGAGGATTGCTTAAGTGGGCAGAGTAGTTGCGTATACATTGGTTCTCGTGGAACTGGAGGTATTCAATACTTTCTCCATTATGTAAATTCAATTATCCAAACACAAACAGCTTTGATGCGCAAAACAATTCTGTATTCATTCTCTTATTGCTGTATCAGCTGGTAGAAAAATATATGTCTTGTCACATAAAAGTAGTGACGTGACTAACACTACTGAGAAAAATATATGTCTTGTCACATAAAATATATGTATCAGGTGACTCTAAAAGCATTTTAATATTTTCAGAGGAAAGTGACGTGACTAACACTACAGAGCTAATCGTTTCAAGTTATAAAGTAGTGAGTAGAGTTGTTGGGTGAGGATTAGCAAATAAGGTGATTATATTATATGTTGTTGGAGATATTGAATAAGGTTATTTGGACTAAAATCCAACTAAAAAGAAACTAAGGACTAAAATAGATAAGGTTGCATGTAAAGATAATTGGAGGCAGGAATAAGTGATGCAGATAATTGGAGGCAGGAATAAGTGATGCAAAGATTTGGGACACTATGAGAGATAACGTTAGGGGATTGACTTCACCTATACCTTCACATAAGAGGGTTTTTCATCAACAAGGATTGCAAGTCAAATATCAACTTGATTACACGGTGGAGTTAATGTTAGTAGCTGTGCCTTTAAAAGAGAAAGCTCAAAAAAGTGGCAAGGTCACTGGGACTTGAAGCGAAACGCAGGCTACATCAAAGTGAAGCCCTCAGTTTGTTAAATTAAAAAAAAGAATGAATTTTGTTCTATAAATATCAAATTGCAGTTAAAATAATTCATTGGAGTACGTCAATATTACATTATCAAAACAATAATAATTCCAATATCTGGTTATTGAATAAAACTAGTATCAGTATCCAATACACAATAGTGTTGATATTAGCCGATACAAAGAGCCAACTACTTCTCTTTGGGACCATTTTGCGCGTTATAGGATGAAACTCTCACTTCTCTAAAGCGTGTGGCTTCAACTTTGCATCGGTTCTTCACTTTAAGCAATCAGGTGATAGCTTTTAATATCACTAGTCAGCTGGTGTTAGACCTGCCACCTCCAGCCATAATTATTCGGGTTTGAGTACCAAGGGAGCAAACTGGGTAAAGGCACTGTTGGGCTCTTGAGTAGGGAAGTTTGTGGGGTCGAGTGTACGGTACTAAAAAAATGGAGTTCTTTATTGATATTTTTTCAAGAGATGTGGACTCAAAGGTTGATGGAAGCATCAATTCTTCTCATCTAACTAGTTGAAGCAAATTTGTTACACTACTGTCACCTGGCTGGATTTTGTTTTTACCCTAAGCACTACACATGCCGATCAATATCTCTACTGCAAACCACACAAGAAGTTGTTTTAACCATTTCTTTTTCCAAACTTAAATTAATATGTCATCTTTTGGCTGTACAAAATTAATCGGGAAATATTATTTTCCTTTATAGGTGTGAATGGAATGTATCCATGTGACGTGTTGCCATTCACTAGAAGACCGCTTTTTCTGGTCATGGACAGTGACAACAGTAAAGCATTCATGGTATGCATCCCGATGATTGCATGTTAATATAGGGACTGACACAGTAAGATACTTGTGTTGCAGATTTTAAACTATCACAAATACAAATAAGTAAAAGGGTTTGGTTGGACTTAAATTTATTGGTATTTAAAACTGCTGAAATGTCAGATCTAACTTCATGATTTAAAGCTTATGAACTATTTTAGGGTCTGAGATGGCCTCTTCTTGATGTTTTGTGCATGTTGCAAGAGAATTTCTGAGAGAAGGCAAAACTCTCTAACCTAGTTCAATGATTTTCAGCATCAGCTAACAAAATAACTAGTTTGCATGTCATCACATTAGCTTGTTTGGGGTTACAATAAAACTTAATGTATTATTTTGGTGGATTTAAGAAGAAAACCTAGTTAGGTGGTGTTTGGTTTTCAGATGTGCAGCTCTCCTGCATAAAAGAGAGTTGGGGATGCATTTGGATGCACACTTCAAAGACGGAGCTTGTGACAGAAATGATTGACAGTTGTTAAATGTGCTACATAGAGTTCCCAGCGATTTGGTTCAATGGCAAAGGTAGTATAGTGCAGGATGTATTGTCGGCGCAACAAGATTGTTAAGTGGAGAAGAGTAGAGGGAAGGGTCTATTATCCCTTACTTTCGAAGTTGAAGCAGCAGATTTCGGTCACTAAAAGAAAGTGTTAGGTGGATTATTAGTAATGGTTTGGCAGACATAATCAGACTGATAAGAGAAGATTTTGAAAGCTTTCTTTGGTTGCAATGGAATCATTATGCGTTAACTACTGTAGCTTGTGTTAGATAGTTATGTAAATTACCATAGTCCCACCTGAAATAGGTGTTGAATATGTATTTTATATAGTTATAAATAGGACTATTGTAAAAACATATATACTAGAATTCTTTTTTTGTACATTTTTTGGCTGTTTTGGACAGAAATTTCACTTTTCAGTTTTCTTGAAGTTATTAGCTTCCGTTTGTATTATACTAACATTTTTAGAAAAAGTGGGAACAGAAAGAGCATATTTACAGGGAGAAGCTGAAATCATTATTTGGCATTCATGTATTTCAATCGTTATGATAGGGAATTCTTCCATACTTTCTGGCTAGTTCCTTCTAACTGATTTTCATTTGAAAATGGTCGTAATATACTGGCTGAAGTTGCAATGATGACCTATAGTTTCTTGTATGTGTCAAACAGATAATAAGGAAGTAAGGTCTTTTAGATTGATGTTGTTAACCAGTGAGCTGCATCTAGTGGTTGTTACATGGTTCCATAATATATCTTATTGTATTGTATTGTTTGGTGAATACAAATGTATTGTCTGTCGTTGTTTATGGATGTCACGCACCACTAACATGAAGAATAGCTTTGCAACATTACTAAGAAAAAATAGGATACATAGTAGAATTATTATATTTAAAAGTAGGATAAAGGATAAAATATGATTATTTAATAGTAGGGAAGAGCAAGACGAGAGGAAAAAGCAAGGTAACGACACCACCACATCTAATCCGTCGTTACATAAAGCGGCATTTTTCGTCGTTACATATTTAATGATATGATACAATAAAATTAAAATAACAATCAAAATAAATATTGTATTTAAAGTAACAATACGATATAATACAATAGGTAATAACCATCCAAATAAGTTGTACAAGTTATATAAAAATATTAAAATATTTATAAGAAAATAACCTATATAGTTTAGTTCATTTTTTCTTCTTCAATATCAAACCAAATACATGTCGATTTCTATAGCTCATTTGTTTTGATTTTCTTGCTTCTGTTTGGTTTTTTAGTTTTTCTTGAACACCCCTAATCATAATTCATAACCAAACTCAACCAAATCAGAATAATTTATTCTTTTACCTTTAAAATTTTATTTAATTACCAAATCAAACTTAAAAAACAGCAAGTGAATCAAACCAACAACATTTGAAGTTTTTACAAAGTTTTCTAATGTCACAACTAGTCAAGTCCTACTGATGCTGTAATAAATTCTTTTATCAATAAAATTTGGAAAGTTATTAATCATAAATTTACGAAAACTAGCCAAGCACATATTGTGAGCACGTGATTTTTGCCACGCTTAAATTACTCCTACAGGTTCATTAGAATTAGAATTTTTCTTTTATTATTTGAATTTTTAAGAATTAATTGCATGATCTTGTGTCTTGTTTGCATTTTTTGTGTGCATTTTTAGTTGCTATAATTCATTAAAAAAAAGTACAAAAATATTGCATTAGCATTTAGAATTCGATTTTATAATTAATATTACTAAAACAAGAGAAGATTAACAAAAATAGTCTTTTACAATTTTAAATTTTACATTTTACATTTTTTAGAAAATTCAAAAAAATAATAATAAGTAAAATACAAAAATAAATACAAAATGGAAAGGAAAACAAATAAGAGAGAGAGAGAGAGAGAGAGAGAGAGAGAGAGAGAGAGAGAGAGAGAGAGAGAGAGAATTAAAAAGGGCATGGTCTTGATAAAAGACCAAATTTTTGGGCCAAAATCCATTCATACCCAAATAACCCTTCAAAAATCCGGACCAAAACCAGCCCAAACCCACACTCTAACCCGGCCTGCCCCAATAGAATAAAAAAGACGTCGTTTTGGCGTCGAGCAATCCCAACCGTCTAGGATACTTAGATCAATAGCCAGGAACTAAGGAACGCCTGATATTTAAATGTCGGATTACCCTCCCCCCCAACCCCCGTATCATCGTCTTCAAAGCTTCAACGTCCATAGCCTGTAACGCCACCGCCGGAAATCGCCCACGGCGGCGGCCCGTCTCCGTTCGACCCCAAAATAACACCCTAGGCTCCTCTCCTCTTCCTCTATCCATATCCAGCCCCAGTTTCCCTCGAATCCTACTCAAACACTTCGAATCTTGAATCGAAGTTTTTCCGGCCATGATCCAAAGTAACCCAATCACCACCAAATTAACACCGTATAACCGCCATGACATCCTCTATCAGACCCCCCAGGTCCCGTCCCTCGAATATGGCCGGAACTTCTCGAATATTAGTTTGAAGTTTTCCGGCCAAAACCCTAGTTGCACCAAATCACTTGAAATTGATACCACATGGTCCCCGGGCTTCCCTCATGAAGAATTCACTGTCAATGGCACTCAAATACCGCTGGAGACTGTCCAATTTTTGAATTTGAAAAAATGAGTGAGTTCTTTGTTTCTTTTCCCTGATTTCTTTGTTTAGTGTTCTTTTCTTCTTGTTTAAATCCCTTCTGTTGTTTCTATTCTCATGTCTGTCAATATCTAGTTAAATTTCATTTTTTTTGGCTTTGTTAATTTTGTGTCATGACTGACTATTTGATCTTTATTCGTTTTAATTTTGATTTTTTTAAGTTTGATTATTAGATTAGAATTAGTTCTATGTTGGTTCATACTGGTTTGTTCGTGAAAATATATTCATTTAGTTTAATTCTGCTTTGATGATTCTAAATCAATTTTGTTTAGGTTTAACTGGTTTCAATTTGTTATTCAGTGTAGTCCAATGTTGTTAGTCATAATTTCTTTAGTTAGTCTTAATGGGTTCAGGTTTAGCTTAATCTGATTAGTTATAGTTGAAAGGATATATTAATTGTGGCCTATGTGAGTAATTTCAAGGGGGGTATTCAAGGGTATTTGGGTAATTGGGGTCTGAACATGAATGTTATGGATCATGCTAGAGTTTCCTAGAACCTTCTAGATAGGGGTACAAGTAAAATTTTAATAATTCTAGTGGTAGTGACTTGAGTAACAAGTTAGAAAATGAGGGATAAATAGGTAAAAACTGAAAAATTAAAAAAAGGACCAGGGGTGTAAATGCAAATCTGAAGTTTCTCCTTTACTTTGCCTATAAAAGGCAGTTATTTTTGCCTTGTTAGACAAGCATTACAGATCTGAAAAATTCCCTCAAAAAGTGTTCTTCAAGTTTCAAATTCGAAATTTGAATTTCAAATTCCAAATCCTCAAAAAACCAAAAACAGAAGAAGGTAGAAACAATACAAAAACTCCAAAAATACACTGTTGTGTTGAGATTTCTGCAAGTTCAGTTATGAATCCGAGTTACTAGCGTCCCTGAGTTCAATTTCAAGCTGTTTTGTTTTTAGATTTATTCAAGCTATTTTGGTTTGTTTTAGTCACTGGGTTTTCAGAAGTGTTTCTGAGTTTGATTTCGAGGTCCTTTAGGTTTTATTCAAGCTGTTTTCGGTTGATCTGTTGGTTTCCGTTTGGTTTGGAATTATCCTTCGACTATTGAATTTATTCTAGGCTTGCTGTGTTGCTGTGCTACTGTCGCTGACCTTCCTCTTTTTTCTTACCTTGCACTTCCAGGTACAAGCCTAAACTCTCAATAACTTGTAATTGAGTTGGTGAATCAAATGGAAAAAGGCCTATTTAGCTTCCCTGTTTGTTGCTCCTGCTCTTCTCTGCTTGCTTCTGCATATTAGTTCATAGTTTAGCTCGTTTGTTTCTAAATGGTTAAACGTTGTAACTGTACCAGGATAATTTGTATAATTGGGACTGGACTGGACTGTTTAAACTGTTCATTGGTAATAGGCTGTTGATATTCATTAGCTTAGCACGCTTATGTTTGTGACTAGTTTAATTGTCAATGTTAGCAGTAGCATGCTTAGATCTTCACTGGTAGTAAACAATTTGACATTTGAATAACTGTAAGCGTGAATTTAGATTTGTTAGCTTATTGATTGAAAACTGAACTTGACTTATTCATAAGTGTAAAAAAAAGAGAACTAGATTGTGAGCTGTTAGCATGTTTTAATAATTTTTTGATTCAGTTAAGCTCTCAAATTTTTAAAGTGATAGATCGACTCACTTCAGTTTTCAGAAGCAATCATATATAACATAGAAATCAGGTCATAATTTGAATGAGCATGGGTGTTTGCATTAAAATAGAACCAATGACTCTTATTTTCACGAATACACATTCAAGTTTCAGTGTCAGCATAAATTCTAGATTTACAACTCAACGACTATGTTGTCAGCTTGGTTTCTATGTGTAATGTTCTCTCATAACCAGACTTTAAGATCTGGAATTGATTTGGAAATTATAATTTCAATGGATCTATAATTCTCCCGCATGTAGGATTCGATTCCGGAAACAAATTTTAATGGCTTTAAGAGCCACGTTGATCCACTGGACCAGGCCAGCAGGCCCAGTCCCATTTTTCCATACTGATTTTCGTTCAGGGTCAATTTCACGACGTTGTAATTCGGACTTGATTTTGAGGCCCGAACTTTTATAATATTAATTAACTAGGCCTTTTAGACAAATTAAATAGAAAATCATAATTTACTTTAAGGTGGCCTTAAATAACAGATGAGGTGCGCCCCGCCAAACAAAAATGCATAAATTGCGGGGCCCTCTTTAAATGTCTATACTTAGAATTTGTGATGGGCCGTTTAGCGAATTTCACGGCCTTCCTCAAAGTTAACAATACACTAGTCGCTTTAGAGCCGTCATTAAACAATTTTACCTTCCTAAATACGGGTGCACATTTATGTGACCCAAATTCAAATCCCAACGAAGTCGAAATGTGTCGAAAACCGCGGGTGCATTTATGTGACGTGGTTTGAGATGCTTTTTCACGATGTTGCAATTCTCTTTAAAAATAATAATAAAAGTGGTTTAAAGTTGAAAAGCATAAGCTAAAATATGTATTAAAATCAGATTTTATCCAATTATAATAATTTAAATGACCGTGCTAGAACCGCTGGATCAGGGGGTGCCTAACACCTTCCCTCGGGTCAACAGAATTCCTTATTCAGAATTTTTGGTTCGCAGACTCCAACTGGGAAGTCGAAATTTTCCTCGATTTGGGATTCAAGTTAAACCGGTGACTTGGGACACCAAAATCCAATCCTATCCCAAGTGGCGACTCTAAAATAAATAAATAATTCCATTTTGAATAAT
The DNA here is from genome assembly GCA_026770625.1 of Nicotiana glauca. Lineage (NCBI taxonomy): Eukaryota > Viridiplantae > Streptophyta > Magnoliopsida > Solanales > Solanaceae > Nicotiana > Nicotiana glauca. Next base: position 16,749 of record MU717445.1, on the reverse strand, counting down.
GTCACTTTAAATGAAAAAACTCCTTTATACATTATCCTTCGGGGTAGTTGTGTAAAAAAAGGATTTGTGACAGCTCTGGCGACTCTGCTGGGGATACCAATCCAGAATTTCGGTTCAGGGTTCAAGAATTCGAGCTTAGTATAATTATTATATTTGGCTTTGTCTGATTTTCCTACATGTTTCATGCCAAATGTGCTAAATGCTTTACCGCTTTGATATTATCTGAATTGTATATATAAAATTGTTACGAAGTCCTTCTCTTCTCATCTCTGGGGATGTGCTTACTGGTTGAGACTCCCTATTCTCTTAGTGTCATACTTTATAATAAGAAAGAGGCCGGACAAGTTACTAAACCGGATGGCCTTTTGGTTCCCGGTACGTAGGCCCCTCCTCGACTCGAGTTGTCCGCTCGGGTACACAGTCTAGAACATATACCCAGGTTTTGAACCTAGAATAACTCGACCTCATGCCGGATCCCTAATAGGACATTTGTTTGCATCATGTGCATTTGACGTAGGGGACTCAACACAGGGGTTGGGTCCGTATAGGACAGGTGACCCGAAATGAATTGACCATCCTGATGCATCTTACGTACTACTTGCGCATTTATTTTCTCGGCTGTGCATGTTGACCAGTTTGTGCATAATGAGTAAAAAATTGTGAAAAATAGCAGTTTTAGGACTAAGTGAGGGTAATAATTTGTTTGAAAAAGACCCAATACTTTTTTCGAAAAAATGAAAAAACAAAAGAAAAAGGGAAAATATTTAAAAAAAAAATAGAAAGACAATTGTTGGTCAAAATAGTTTTGATTTTGGCAAAGCTGCCCGAACTATACCGGTTTGATTCTCACCGGATGTGAGATACGTAGGCAACCCTCATCGGGTCCAACCACTCATTTGGCAAAGATAGCCAAAAATACCAAAACTTTAATTTTTATCCAATAAGTCGGGTGATGCCATTCTTGTTTAAAATAAAGCCGAATGGCCCCAAAAGGGCGCCGGAAGGCTGTTTTTACAAGAATAACTACCCCAAGTTATTTTTAAACGGTTTGCGGGCACGACCTTCAAATCTCCCTTTCGGAAGTGCTGAAAAGGTCGTATCCGCAAAACCGGCCGCTTGTTTTAAGTTAGAAATCTAAACAAAATAGTGTCATTTTTTTTAGGTCAAAATAAGTGATTAAATCACCTTAATAAATGTGCAGGATGAGCACGATTCAAAATGAACCTTTCTCAATCATGAATAAAATTCCTTTGGAGTTGCGTCTATGGTGGAACGATCTGGGCAAAGAAGGACGGAGCGAGGTCAACAAGTATTTGAAAGGGCTTACCAGTTTATTGGAGATTGTGCCTCGGGGAGACATCATCAGAGCGTTGGTCACATGTTGGTACCCGGCACACAATGTGTTCCATTTCTCGGACTTTGTGCTCACTCCGAACCTAGAGGAAATAGCTGGGCACATCGGAAGTGCCGAGGTTCCTTTAAGGCACAAGTACTTGGTTGCCCCAAGAACCGCAGCCATATACAGATTCTTAGACTCTCTGAAGATAATCAGGACGGTTCACAACACGGATTTGGCAAATGGATTTTGCACCCTACACTTTATATACCACAGATATGGCCACATAGGAGGGTTCAATAACCCGGAAAGCAAGATATGTAGCAAAGGAAACTGGCAAAAATGGGAGGAACATAGACGTTTCGCTTTTATGGTGGTCTTTTTGGGGCTTTTGGTCTTCCCAAGGAAGGATGGTAACATCGACATAAAAATCGCTGGGGTCGTCAGAACTTTAATGACTCAAGCCAAAAGCACTCTTGCGCTTATGATATTAGCCGAAATCTTCCATGCCCTTACAGCCTGCAAAATCGGAGGAGACTTCTTCGAGGGGTGCAATCTACTGTTGAAAATATGGATGAACGAACACCTGTGCCATCGTCCTCAGTTCCTGAGTTATGGGTCTACCGAGAAAACCTGTATAGAGGAGTTTTATACGAGGATTAAGGGGGTCAATTTGCCTGAAGGATTCACGGGCTGGACAACATACTTTCAGTCCCTAACTGCCAGTCAAATAGAGTGGACTTTTGGATGGTTGCCTGTTGATGAAATCATATATATGCCAGCAACAAGTCCGCATTTCCTCTTGATGGGTCTTAAGAGCATTCAGCCTTACGCCCCGTATCGGGTTTTAAGGCAACTTGGGAGATGCCAAATAGTACCAAAAGACGGCGATCTTAGTCTCCAATTGGTTGAGATTGGTCCTGATGGCCAGTTTCCTGAAGCAATGGTCCGCCAAGTCTGGAGCGAATGTCAATATTTAGCGGCGAATACCTGTGTCAGGGATCGAGCTAAAGGAGAAGTGTCACCTGATTATCACGCCTGGTATAGAAAGGGAAGTTACATTCGGAAGGCCGGCCAAAAGGCCTCACCTCTAGGAGTTTGCCGAATTATAACAATAACAGTAGGCTTAGATAGCTAAAGAAAATGAATACATGACCAAAATAGGAGAATTGGAAAAGCGGGTCCAAGACCTTCAGTTTGAAAACAATGTGCAAACCACCTCCGACGAGGGTGAAAAGAAGCAGTTGGACAAAGAGAATGAAGCCTTACGAGCCCAGATCCAAAAGATGAAGATAGCAGCCGAAAATCCCGTCAGGAGTGCCAAAGATGCAAAACTTATAGAAAATCTAAGGCAAAGGGTGAATGACTACAGCTTCGACCTCAACAAAGCAGAAAGAGAATTAACCGGGTTCGAAAACAATTGGCTAAAAATGCAAAAGAACGAGCCCGCATGGTTAAACAGTTGAAAGAAGAATACGATAATGAGGTCACGGGATTGAAGAAAAAGGTCATTATCACAAAAAACAAGATGATCAAATAGGCAGAGGAATTCAAGGTTGAAAGAGAGCATTGCTACACGGCATTGGCACAACTAGAAATGGACTTGCAACAACTCCAGGAACAAAATCAACAGACTTAGGAGGCCAGGACCCAATAGATAGGGCGGTTGCTTCAGGAAAAGGGCATAATCAGAGAGAGAATCCTGGCTATTGCTCACTACATTACCAAGAAATGCCAAATGTGCGAGAACATGACTCATACTACCTTCTTTGCATCGGTGATGATATTTGTGAAGCAGATAATGAGTGACCTGAACAGACTTCAAGGGGAACTTGCATATAGGCCCGCGGCGAGACCGAACGATGTCCCGCGGGCACCAGGACCTTTAATGTATTCATGATTATCATTTGAGTCTGTATTTCCTTTTACTAGAGTTTGTCAGTTGTCTAAGTCTGTATTTTCTTTTCGAGTCAATCTGCATTTTCATTTTGAAGTAGCATAATTGATGGTGGAGTTTGTGGCTCTTCTTGTTATTTAGAGTCTGTTAGTTGTCTTAATGCGTCAGTCTTGATTCCTTGTAATCAAAGTGTTTGCTATCAGTAAAATTGAAAATTCCCAAAAAAACATGTTTGCTTCTATTTTGCATTTATTTTCACGAACTACGCTTGGTCTGATTCATGCGGGGTCATGATACGTAGGAAATCTACATAGGATTCGACCGTAACAAGGGAAATAAATGAAGGGAAAACAAGAGAAAGAAGAAACACAAAAGAGAAAAAAAAACCATGGCCAAAAGGAAAAGCAGAAAATGAAAAAGAGGGAAAAGAAAATGAGAGAAAACAAAACAAAAAAGAAAAGAAAAGAAAAAGAATAGGAGAAAAAGTCGGGATGACGCATTGAACCAAAGCAAACATGTAGATATTCATTTAACTGTATAGGTGCATCACACTCCAATGTGCAGTTACCTATCTGTTATTTATTTCACACTAACAGTTGTTGCTGTGATTCCAGCTGATTTTTAGAAACGGTGGTTGGTTTGTGGTAAGCTGGCCTCACATCGATATTTCACCAGATCAAAAGGAAATATAGAGATGTCATCTGAAATGACCCTTCCTGTAATCCCCATACCTGAAGACAGCCCAATCTCTGGGATCCCGGCCTCTAAATCCTATATAGCTGAAGAAAATCAGATACTGCGCTTGCTATTGATGGAAATGTGGGATGCTTGGAATAACGGAAAGGAACCCCCAAGCATTATCCCCGGATTCCCGGAGTTATTCCCTAGATCTGGAGGGGTTACTACTGTCCCCATCAGCCGCCCAAATATTCCTCTCGGGCAACCTACTATGACTGCTAACTTCTTCGGAACATCCTCTGAGGCTCACCCCCAGGTGTTCTCGTCTGGAATTGCTCCCAACATCTTTACAGCTCCACCATCCTCTGAAACAACCCAACCATCGCTACCGAAGCATGCTTTTGACCCCTCGGTCTTCACATTCCAGAATCCCATTTTTCAGGCTGACCCTCCTCATTATCCTCAATATACCTACTCCTAGTCACCATATGAGCTTACACCGGGGCAGGACAAAACCCTAAGGCCCCAAAACATGATGAAATGACAAAGAGAATGAGGAGTTTAGAGTAGAGTCTGAAAAATATGCAAGGTTTAAGCGGGCAGAAGATTGTTTCTTACAATGATCTGTGCATGTTCCCTCACGTACACCTGCCCATGGGATTCAAAATGCCAAAGTTCGAAAAGTATGATGGGCATGGCGATCCCATTGCTCACCTCAAAAAGTATTGTAACCAGTTGCACGGGGTCGGCGGAAAAGAAGAGTTGTTAATGGCTTACTTCGGAGAAAGCTTAGTGGGCATAACATCGGAATGGTACATGGATCAGGACATATCTCGATGGCACATTTGGGACGACCTTGCTAGAGATTTTGTTCGACAGTTTCAGTACAAAACAGACACTGCGCCAGATAGGAACTCCCTGGAAAATCTAAAGAAAAAGCCTTCAGAAAGTTTTCGCGAGTATGCAATTAAGTGGCGCGAAAAGGCGTCAAGGGTGAAGCCTCCAATGGATGAGGTGGAGATGGTCACTGTTTTCCTGCAGGCCCAAGAAGCAAATTATTTTCAAAATATGATGTCCGCCATGGGTAAGCCTTTCGCAGAGGCAATAAAGATCGGAGAAATGGTGGAAAATAGGCTAAAAACGGGCAGAATCTTGAGCCAGTCGGCCATAAGAGCAACCTCCCAAGCCATCCAAGGAGGGTCTAGAGGAATGGCCAAAGGCAAGAAGAAATAAGAAACCGTGATGGCAACATCGGAAGGACGAAGATACTGGGCTCCTAGACCGATGTTCTCTGAATGAACCCCTCATCACTACTACCCTCACACGGACATGACTTATGCTCCCCCATCTTATGCGGTAATGAATGCTCAACCTTTCGGCCGACCGCAACCACAAGCTAATCGAAACCCACCTCTATTCCAAAGAAACCAGCCTCCTTACCAAAACCAATATAATCCCCGACCACCACAAAATAATTTTTGCCCTCGGGAACCACCTAGACGACCAAATTTTACACCAATTGGTGAACCCTACTCCAGTTTGTTCCCGAAGCTAGTCTAGATGAACCTATTACAGCCTATCCCCCAAAACAGGCCGAACCCGGAATCTCTAGCCTATCAACGGGGTATCCATTATGCCTATCATTCAGGAGCTGAAGGGCACAGTACTGACAACTGCTGGACATTGAAAAAAGCTGTGGAAGATTTGATCGAACAAGGGAAAATAATGTTGAGGGATGAAGAGGCCCCGAATGTTACCAGTAACCCTTTGCCCGCTCACAATAACGGGCCGGTAATCGGTATGATATGTGAAGATCGGGAATTTGATCCAGCCCTGAAAGCCATAATTGCTATTGCCGATGCCGAAAGGAAGCCCAAGGCAGCCCCGAAGCAGGAAAAAGGGGAGAAGAAGAATAAGGCTGTCAAAATTGAGTCTGAAAGGAAAACTGAGACAAAAGCAGAGCTAGTACCTCCTAAATACGGGGTTCTGTACATTCCGCGAGGTCGCCAAGAGAAACCACTAGTTGTGAGCACTCCAAGGAAGTTTGAAATAAAGAAGGGGACACAGATGTATGTGACGAAAGGGGCCTATATGGTACGGTGAACAATTAAGCCATCTCGGCTGAACGAGCCAGTGGTTATTGGATGCGCACCACAGAAGCCAATGACCGACCCCTCTACAGTGCCGTGGAACTACCAACAAACAGCGATTACATATAAAGGCAAGGAAATTTTGGGGGAACTCCCAGGAACAATCCTTGCTGAAAAATATTCAAATGTACATGAGGTCAACAACGCCACAAGAAAGCGCTTTTCGTCTAAGAAGCCAGTAAGCACCGAAGAAGCAGAGGCATTCTTTTAGAAGATGAAGATGCCGGATCATGAAACAATAGACCAATTGAGGAAGTGTCCTGAGCAAGTGTCACTGTTGTCACTGGTGACCAAATCTACCTAACATCAGAAGATCCTTATGAAAACTCTGAACGAAGCATATGTGCCAATCGAGACTTCGGTTGAACAACTTGAAAGAATGGTAGAAAGATTCTTCACCGTCAACCAACTCTCTTTCAGTAAAAATGATTTGCCTCCAGAAGGATCTGCCCACAATAAGGCCTTGCACCTTATTGTCAAATGTGAAGGTTACTACATTAAGCGGGTCATGGTGGACGGAGGCTCGGGGGTTGACATCTACCCACTCTCCACTTTGCAAGGAATGGAAATAGGGACAGGAAGGATTCGTCCGAATAATGTTTGTGTGAGAGCTTTCGATGGTGTTAAAAGGGATACCATCGGGGAAATCGATTTGATATTGACCATAGGCCCAGTGGATTTCGAGGTGACTTTCCAGGTGTTAGACATGGATACATCTTACAATTTTCTTCTGGGAAGGCCTTGGATCCATGCTGCAGGAGTTGTGCCCTCTACCCTCCACCAGATGGTAAAATTTGAGCATGAAGATCAGGAGATCGTGGTCCACGGGGAAGGTGAGCAGTCCATATATCGTGACCCATCTATCCCACGCCTGGAGGCGAGGGAGGGAAGTAAGCATATTGTCTATCAAGCCTTTGAAATTGTGGTAGCTGACCAGTATGAGGAAGGACATCCATGCCCCCAACCTTTCTTATCTAATGCTTCGATCATGGTGGCCAAAGAAATGATTAGACATGGTTTCAAACCAGGGAAAGGGTTGGGAAAAGCTTTGCAAGGAATATCCGAGCTGGTAACTCTACCCGCAGCAGAAAAGTATTTCGGGATAGGTTTCCACCCTATCCGAGATGATGAGAAATGGGCTGAAGAAAGAAAGAAAGAAGGATGGGTTCTTCCACAACCATTACCACATCTATATGAGACCTTTGTCAAGCCTAAGTATGGCGAAGAAGAAGATGATGAGGTCTTCACGATTGAGGAAATAGAAGATATCTGTGGAGCCATGAGGCAAATGCTTTATGAAACAAACATGGTCCAGCCAGGGGAAGGGACTAGCACTGCTGATGTGCTCTAAATGGGACCAGACGCTAAACTCCAAAATTGGAAGGCTATGCCATTCCTGATCAGGAGGGAGTTCCGGTAGACTAGCCCTATCACCTTTTCTGCATCTCGAGTTGTTTCAGGGTGTAACTCGGATGTTTCTTTTAGTTTCTTGTTTTTGACTCTTGAATGTAAACCCTGTTATCTTTCCAAATTCCAAGAAATGAAATCAATATTTCATCATTCATTTTCTCTTTATTCTTTCTGATTTTTGTTATTTTTTTCTTTTTCATTTTTTCTTTTCAGTTATAATAATGCAGCTTTAAATAACATGACATGCTTGCGGATTTCATGCCCAGACTCAAAACACGCTGTCTAACTGTGAAATAATGAATCAAGAACCAAAATATGACGAAGAAGAGGCTTTTAGGGAAATCAATCGAGAATTTGAACAATTTGAGAACAAACATAAGCCAAATCTGAATGACACTGAATCGGTTAATTTGGGAACTGCCGAAGAAATAAGGGAAACCAAAATAAGCATTCACACAAATGAGAAAACTCGGGATGCAATAATCCAACTCCTGTTTGAGTTTAAAGATGTGTTTGCTTGGTCGTATGATGACATGCCAGGACTGAGTGTGGATCTAGTGGTGCACAAATTGCCAATTTACCCTGATTGTCCTCCAATTCAGCAAAAGCAAAGAAAGTTTAAGACTGATATCAGTGATAAAATTAAAGAAGAAATCACAAAGCAATTGAAGGCGGGGGTAATCCGAGTGGTCCGATATACTACATGGCTAGCCAATATGGTTCTAGTGCCGAAGAAAGACGGGAAAACCCGGGTGTGTGTGGACTACCGAGATTTGAACAGGGCAAGTCCCAAAGATAATTTCCCTTTGCCTAACATCCACATCCTTGTCGATAACTGCACCAAACATGAAATACAGTCCTTCGTGGATTGTTACGCAGGATATCACCAGGTGTTGATGGATGAAGAAGATGCCGAGAAGACAGTTTTCACTACACCTTGGGGTACCTACTGTTATTGGGTCATGCCATTTGGGTTAAAGAATGCCGGTGCAACTTCTATGAGAGCAATGACTGCCATTTTTCATGACATGATACATCAAGAGATAGAGGTGTATATGGATGACGTAATCATCAAGTCCCGAACTCAGAGTGACCACGTTCAAGATTTGAGAAAGTTCTTTGAACGGCTGCGCAAGTATGATTTGAAGCTGAATCCGGCCAAATGTGCCTTCGGAGTCCCATCACGCAAGCTCCTGGGTTTCATAGTCAGTAGGAGAGGTATTGAGTTAGATCCAACTAAGATAAAAGCCATCCGAGATTTGCGTCCTCCGAGAACTAAGAAAGGCGTGATGATTTTATCGGGCATGTTAAACTATATTAGTCGGTTCATTGTTCAACTGACTACCACCTGTGAGCCCATATTCAAACTGTTGAAGAAACATGCAGCAATCAAATGGACAACTGAATGTCAAGAGGCCTTCGACAAGATCAAGGAATATCTATCAAATCCTCCGGTGTTGGTCCCACCTGAGTCAGGGCGACCTCCCTTCTTATATCTAACGGTGTTGGAAAATTATTTTGGTTGTGTTCTGGGTTAACACGATATAACCGGCAAGAAAGAGCAGGCTATTTACTATCTGAGTAAGAAGTTCACCAGCTACGAGGCCAAATATACTTTGTTGGAGAGAACATGCTGTGCCCTGACATGGGTCGCTCAGAAGTTGAGACACTATCTTCAAGCCCACACTACCTACCTCATAACCAGGTTCGATCCTTTGAAATACATATTCCAGAAACCGATGCCCACTGGGAGACTGGAGAAATGGAAAATCTTGCTCACTGAATTTGACATAGTCTATGTCACTCGCACGGCAATAAAAGCACAGGCGTTGGCAGATCATTTGGCATAAAACCCGGTTGACGAGGAATACCAACCATTGAGCACATACTTCCCAGATTAAGAGGTAAATTCAGTAGAAGCGATCTCGGAAGACACTCGTGCTTGTAAAATGTTCTTTGACGGAGCGGTAAACGCAAGAGGTGTAGGCATTGGGGCAATCTTGATATCACCCAATGGTCAGCACTATCCAGCTACAGCTAGGCTCCGATTCTTCTGCACAAACAATACAGTTGAATATGAAGCCTGCATCATAGGCATGAATATGGCCATTGACCAAGATGTTGAAGATTTATTGATCATGGGGGAACCCGATTTGATTATCCGGCAAGCACAGGGAGAGTGGGAGACTCGAGATATTAAGCTCATCCCATATCGGCAACATGTGGAAGATCTCACCAAATGCTTCAAGTCAATAGAGTTCAGGTACATCCCTCGATGTCACAATGAACTAGCTGATGCACTCGCCAGTTTAGCTTCAATGCTGCCTTACCCAGGCAATGCCCATATTGATCCCCTGGAAATTCAAATCAAAGAAAGGCACGGTTATTGTAATGCGGTCGAGGTGGAATCTAGCACTCAGCCATGGTATCATGATATCAAGAGGTTTCTGAAAACACAAGAGTACCCTGAGCAATCCACTGGAGATCAGAAGAGAACTGTTAGACGACATGCGAGTGGTTTCTTCTTAAGCGGTGATGTTTTGTATAAGAGGACCCCGAACCTAAACTTGCTAAGATATGTTGATGCCGAGGAAGCCGGAAGAATTATGCATGAAGTGCACGCAGGGGTGTGCAGACCTCATATGAATGGTTATGTGTTGGCAAAGAAAATTCTGCGAGCGGGGTATTACTGGATAACCATGGAAAAGGATTTCTTCAGTTTTGTCCAGAAATGCCATCAATGCCAGGTGCACAGTGATTTGATTCATACACCTCCAACAGAGCTTTATCCGATATCAGTACCTTGGCCGTTTGTTGCTTGGGGTATGGATGTCATTGGGCCGATCGAGCCGAAAGCTTCAAATAGGAATGGATTCATATTGGTTGCGATCAATTACTTCACAAAATGGGTTGAGGCTATCACTCTCAAGTCGGTCACCAAGAAAGCTGTGATAGACTTTGTGCACTCCAATCTCATTTGCTGCTTTGGCATTCCTGCAACTATCATTACCGACAATGCTGCAAACTTGAATAGTCATCTGATGGGAGAGGTATGTGAACAATTCAAGATAACACATAGAAACTCTACTCCTTATCGGCCAAAAGCCAATGGTGCCGTTGAAGCAGCGAATAAGAACATCAAGAAGATTTTGAGAAAGACGATTCAAAGCTCCAGGCAATGGCATGAAAAGCTGCCTTTTACATTACTCGAGTATCGCACCACAGTGCGTACATCAATCGGAGCGACTCCGTACTTGTTGGTTTACGGAACTGAAGCAGTCATACCTGCAGAGGTAGAAATCCCTTCGTTTCGCATAATTGTTGAAGTAGAAATTAAGGACAGTGAGTAGGTTAAAACCCGGCTAGAGCAGTTGTCATTAATTGATGAAAAACGGATGGTCACAGTTTGCCACGGAAAGTTATACCAACAAAGAATGGCTCGCGCCTATAACAAGAAAGTACATCCCAGGAACTTCGAAGTGGGACAGCTCGTGCTCAGGCGCATTCTCCCTCATCACCAGGAAGCAAAAGAAAAGTTTGCTCCTAATTGGAAAGGTCCATACATAATCCGGAAGATATTGCCAAGGGGAGCACTGTATCTGGGAGACATCGAAGGAAGTGATCCTGAAACAATAGTCAATGCAGATGCAGTTAAAAGGTATTATGTTTAGGCCTCCTGTTTTGATGGCTTTGTGTAATTGAGATGACGAAGGCTTTCTTTCTCGCTACCCCAAACACTATCAATTCTTCGTAAACCCTTTTGAGTCGGTTCGATTTCTTTGATTACCCTCTTTGGAACCCGGAGTACCAGCAGAAAAAAAAAACAAAAACAAAAAATTATTCCCTGAACTACGTTTGACTTGATTCCGAAAGGATACATAGGCAGCCTCTCCCTGAGGTTCAGTCATACCAAAATAAAAATCCCAATTTCCTAAAAAAGAAGAAGATGAAACTGGGGCAGATGATATAATGGTTCAGCCATGAATCCGCCGAAATGGTTCCAAAGTTGTAGTTCCGCCCAAAATCCTTTTTACCCCAAAGACCTCGTCCAAGTCCTTCCGATCAATTGGAAAAGGCAGGGAAGTGGAAAATGTCATTGTTGGAATTTGACACAATGCAAATCGAGAGAAATAAAATGAGAAAGTCTTATCGGTGAAAATCTTCGGGCACCATAAGGCGATGGTGAGTAGAGAAACTGAAAATGAGAGAGTCCGCTTAGTGAAAACTCGCAAAGAGCACTATCAGGCGACGGTGAGAAGAGAAATGAGAGAGGTCGATTGGCGAAAACCCGCAAAGGGCGCTGTCGGCCGAAAAGAAGGCATCTCACCACTAAAAGAGTCCTAGAAAGGTTACTTGGTTTTGAAATGCGGATCAATGGGTTCACTAGAAGCTGGAAAGTTTGTGTGGGTCGGGCATCCAGTCCAAGAAGCATGTCATGTTCATTTGAAGCTAGCATGCACACCCCATATAAGTCCTTCTTTTCCCCCGAAAGGGACGCTTCTCTTTAAACTCATCCGCTTGCCTTTCATATATTTCTTCTTTTAATCCCTTTCGGTTTAACTCTGATTCCGAATTACTACAAAGAAAATGTGGCAGGACTGGTTTTATAGGGCTCCGCCTGGCAAAAGCCGGAGAAAATACCCAACCTCAGCGGGTGCGTCAGTCCAATCCCGATTGACCATGATGGTTGATGCTTCAAAACAAAGACAGTGGAAAGGAAAAAAAATAAAAAACAAAGGTCTTAAGATCAGGAAAAGTTAAAGGGCCAGAGCCTACACGGGCGAATCATCATTAAATCCTAAAAGTTGAAACCCGTCGGTTTAAAAAGAGATTCACCTTCAAAGCCAGCAAACGACAAAAGTTCTCAACGGAAATAGGGCCGGGATCAAGCAATTGGGATGATCAAGGCCACAAAACCAACCACCGTTTCAAACTAACAAATTGTTCTTTGTTGAAAACAGGTCTTATTCAGAGCAACCGTGCAAGAAGCAGGTGCAACTCAAAAAGAAATGAAATGCGCAAGCGTTGAAATAGCTTTGCAGCAGGAAAATGACCAAAAAGGAAGTTTCCCCAAAATTCTTTCACGCGTTTTGCTAAATAAAAAGGAAAAAAAAATAATAATGAAAACCCCAAAAGAGAAACAAATCATGGTAGCAAGGAGCCTTTTCTCTTCAAATCCCGGCCAAAAAACCGAGGAGCTTTTTCTTTCCAAATCCCGGCCAAAAAACCGAGGATCTCCCGACAAAAAACCGAGGAGCTTTTTCTTTTCAAATCCCGGCCAAAAAATCGAGGATCTCCCTGGCAAAAACCAAGGATCTTTTTTCTTTCCAAATCCCGGCCAAAAAAACCGAGAATCTCCCGGCCAAAAAACCGAGGAGCCTTTTTCTTTCCAAATCCCGGCCAAAAAATCGAGGATCTCCCGGCCAAAAACCGAGGAGCCTTTTCTTTCCAAATCCCGGCCAAAAACCAAGGAGCCTTTTCTTTCCAAATCCCGGCCAAAAACCGAGGATCTCCCGGCCAAAAAACCGAGGAGATTTTTCTTTCCAAATCCTGGCCAAAAAATCGAGGATCTCCCGGCCAAAAAACCGAGGAGCTTTTTTCTTTCCAAATCCGGCCAAAAATCGAGGGGATTTTTCTTTCCAAATCCCGGCCAAAAAAACGATGAGCTTTTTCTTTCCTAATCCCGGCCAAAAAACCGAGGATCTCCCGGCCAAAAAACCGAGGAGCCTTTTCTTTCCAAATCCCGGCAAAAAAAAACCGAGGATCTCCCGGCCAAAAAACCGAGCTTTTTCTTTCCAAATCCCGGCCAAAAACCAAGGATCTCCCGACCAAAAAAAAAGCGAGGAGCTTTATATGTGTCACAACTAACTCACGAAATTTTCCTAGTGAAAACTGAGGCAGAAAAATTTCTTTCATTTGTTTGTTTGGTATCTTAAGCAGGTCGAACTCAAGACATAAGGTGCGAGGTGACCGATGAAATGCGTCTCAATCCAGAATCAAGAAAAGAAGAAAATAACAAAAAGAAATGAACTTAAATGTGAAGCAAGCGAGGGCACGGATTGCTCAAAATCTGATTGAAGTCACAAGCTCCGCCGATCCTATTTTGACCCAATGCTGCAGGAAGAAGTAAACACCTACAACTTGCGAGCATCAAGATTCAGATCGAAGTCCACAGCAAATCAGCTAAGGCTCAAGATCAAGTTTCAAGAGAATTATTGATAGGCATAGCTAGCTTAGTTTTGATTTTTCTTTTGGTGTAATAAGGAGGCCAACAAGCAGTAGCAGCAGCAACAGCAGTGAAAATCACAACTCTTGGTAGTCCCAGCTACCAGACTTTTCAGAACTACACTGACCTGATTCCTTTATAGCCAAGGATATGTAGGCAACCTTTGAAGCAGGGTTCAGTCAGACGGTTTTCAAAATGCTTCTCATTGAGTGCGGAGCAGGCAAAAATCCTTCATGGTGCTCATTTATCTTTGCCCGAAAATCCTTCGTGTCTTCGAGCAAAGAGGGGCAGCTGTGAGCACGTGATTTTTGTCATGCTTAAATTACTCCTACATGTTCATTAGAATTAGAATTTTTCTTATATTATTTGAATTTTTAAGAATTAATTGCATGATCTTGTGTCTTGTTTGCATTTTTTGTGTGCATTTTTAGTTGCTATAATTCATAAAAAAGTACAAAAATATTACATTTGCATTTAGAATTCGATATTATAATTAATATTACTAAAACAAGAGAAGAATAACAAAAATAGTCTTTTACAATTTTAAATTTTACATTTTATATTTTTTAGAAAATTCAAAAAAATATATATAATAATAAGTAAAATACAAAAATAAATACAAAGGGAAAGGAAAACAAATAAAATAAAAAAGAGAGAGAGAGAGAATTAAAAAGGGCATGGTCTTGATAAAAGACCAAATTTTTGGGCCAAAATCCATTTATAGCCCAAATAACACTTCAAAAATCTGGACCAAAACCAGCCCAAACCCACACTCTAACCCGGCCTGCCCCAATGGAATCAAAACGATGCCGTTTTGGCGTCGAGCAATCCCAGCCGTCTAGGATACTTAGATCAACGGCCAGGAACTAGGGAATGCCTGATATTTAAATGTTGGATTACCCCCCCCCCCCCCCCCCCCCCC
>MU717443.1:99784-188489 GCA_026770625.1 Nicotiana glauca | reverse complement strand
AATCTCACCATAGCCTCCTCCTTATGTCCTTAGCCTTATTCTGAGACTTTCAAGCCATAAAAATCACTGAAAAAGTTTCAAATTGAAAGTCAAAGTCTGCCGGCAACCAAAAATTCAAGAAAAGGCCGTATAAGGCCTCCTGGATGCCGGAGTTAGTCCTTAAAAGGAAAAGAAGAAAATAAAAAAAAACTATCGAAAAAAATTATAAGGAAAAGCTAAGTATTTTTCTTCCTTTCTTTCTTTTGATTTTTCTGTGTATGTATGTGTTTGTTTCCTTTTGTGTCTGATAAAAATAATATAATGCTTTCTGATTATTGTCTTCAATTTTGTTCGTTGAAATAAAATCGATAAAATTTTGATACTGTTAGATTTGATATAGGATTTTTAATAAATAATCTAATTAGAAATTAAGGTTTTAATAGAATTAATGATTAGACATTTTGAATAGTTTTAGAATTGTTTTCGATTCTGATTATCATTAGTTAATAAATTGATTCTGAAAATTATTTAGAAATAATTTTGTTTGTTATTAATTGAATTGTTAGTTTATTTTGATTCGATTGGTTATAGCTGTTAGTATTTGATCCTGAATTTAGCTAATATGTTAGGGGTAAAAAGGTAACAGGCAGATTGGTATTTTAGTAAATCTAATTAGGATTCAGGGGCGATTTGGGATATAACAAAGGGTCTAAATGTAATTAGCCTTAGGAGATAGGGGTATTATGGGCACAATAAAGGGTATATCAGTGAATACTAAGTAGAAAGTGGGGACAAAAGGTGAATTGCATTAGAATAGAACATTCTAGACAGGGGAACAAGGGTAATTCTGCATAAATAAGGGGTTAATAATCGATTAATTAGAAAATAATAAGGGTACAATTGAAATAAAAGGGGGACTATCTGATAAATTTTGAAGTTTTGAATTTCCCTCTATTTCTACTCTATAAATAGGCCTCATTTGGCCTCTTTCAATAAGTTTTGGCAATCTAAAATCTTCCTGAAAGCATCTCTGCAATTCTAAATCTTTAGTTTTGAAGTTCTTCATTTCTGAAATTCAAAAATACCAAAAATAGTATAAATAGTTCAAAATCCCATTGTTTCATTAGTTGTCACATCAATCTGAAGTCTGTTTGGTTCTAATTGTCAAGTGTTGGTGAAATTATATTATATTAGTCAAGTGCCTGATTTTCTGTTGGTCTATCTTTGTTGTGGTTGAGATCTGGTGTTAATTAAAGTTGTATCTGTTGATTGCTGACTGTTATTACTGTTGTTGATCCCTATTTTGTTCAAGTCAACCTAGAATCTCATTGAATTTTCATTTCATTTCCTGGTGCATATCGTGTAATTCCCAAGCTTAAACGTAAAATGAAGGTTGTCTCATATTCAATCAGTTAGATGATTTTTTTAAAAAAATTAGCTATTACTTGACTATTGTAATTCCAATATTGACATATAATTGTTTAAAAACTGTATAACCGGACTATTGATTCACTGATTTCTTTAGCCTCATGTTATCTCTGTAATAAACTCTAGATCAGATTTTCAACTGGTAGACTATCAGATTGATAGATATATGATGTGTTAATAATTTTGTTAGCTTAAATTGGTACTAAGAAGATAATATAGAATGTAGAATATCAGCAAATCTCCATATGTATTCAGTTGGAATTTTTGGATCGTTTAAAACTTGTGCTTATATAACAAATAGCTCGCATGTAGTTTATATATATATAGGTTTGTTAATTCGTTTTTCTTCTTAGATCCGATTTATAATCTGAGTCCAAATTGTTTCCACTTTCACTTTCTGTATAAGGGTAAACATTCAAATGTTAGTTTAGTTCAGTTATAGGATAGTAAATTCGTGTTAATAGAACATTTACTCCAATTCACGTTTTTGTTGCAATATTCGACATTAATAGATTTAGAGATACCTCAACAGAAATAAGAGCATTAGACAGTTCGAATTTGTCAAAATTAGAAGTAGTATAATTGCAACAATTTGAAATCGCATTAGCTTGGTAACTTCAAAACTTGACTTGATCATTTTGTTTAATTTGGGCTGGTCTTGAGCCAAAATGTGAAGCCTTAACAGAGCACTTTAACCTCTAAGTTGTGAAGTGGTACAACTTTGATTGGACTAAGGCCCACGTTGAATTAGATGTTATTTTGGACTGAATTTCGCTTCGTTTCCTTTAGGCTCGGTTAAGGTTCAAAGCATTGCTAAAGTTTGAATAAGAACCAAAGGTCATAATATAACAATATGTTAAAAAAAAAATAGTTAGGAATATGGGAAATTAAATTCATAAATATGAAATCAAGTTTTGAATTAGGTAGCGGGTTCAAGCTAAAACGTTTTATCCTTTTGTTTGAATCCAGACTTGAATTTGAGACTTGAATTTATATTCATGGATTAATTAAGCTTTAGAGACAAAACAAAAAGAATTCATTACTTTAGTTTGGCCTTTAATAATAAAAATGAGACGAGCCTCGCCAAATCAAATATACAATTGCGGAGCCCTCATTAATTACTTAATTTAAAAAATACTTAGAATTCGGGACGGGCCGTTTAGCGAAGTTCACGGCCTTTCTAAAAGATAACAAAATGTTAGTCGCTTTAGACNCAAATCTAAATCCAAAAACGTTGAATAAGATTGTGTTGAGGATCCGGGTGCATTTCATGTGACGTGATCCGAAAACACGTTCTTAAACGACGTTCACTTTTTTAAAATAAAAAATAATATTTGACAAAAAGCTGTAAATAACTTTAAAATTGCACTATAGGTTTACATGTATTAAAATCAAATTTTAGCCAAATATAACAGTTGAGTGACCGTGCTAGAACCACGGAACTCGGGAGTGCCTAACACCTTCTCCCGGGTTAACAAAATTCCTTACCCGGATTTCTGGTTCGCGACTGTTAAACAGAGTCAAACCTTTTCCTCGATTTGGGATTCATACCGGTGGCTTGGGACACCATAAATCTCCCAAGTGGCGACTCTGAATCTAAAATAAAACGAATCCCGTTTCGATTGTCCTTTAAATGGAAAAACTCCTTTCTTTATTATATCCCTTCTCCGGGGCGTAGTAAAAGCTTTCTTCGGAAAAATGAGGTGTGACAAACATCAAATTGGGAATAGTTAGCTGGCCTTGTCTTCACGAGAGGCGCCATCATGACCGGGCCCAGGTTTTGTGTCGTGACATAATCCCCTCGTTTTTGGAGAGTAAATGGCGAGAAACGATATGAGCCCTTGATCCTCGTCTCGATACTTTGAGTCAGAATCGACAAAATGGATGAAACCTCTCGTCAGTCATGTCTCAATGGCATTAAATGTTCGTAAGTTGCTGGTCGGCCACTACAGATTTTGAACCGTCTTTTGAAAACTATAAATACCTCTTCCTTCATTCATTCAGACTGTACATCCAATTTTTTCCTACTCTTTCTCTTGAAGAATCTTTGCATTTTCTAGTACTTATACCCAAATTTATTGAGAGCTTTATACAGATCCCTCCTTTGTTTGAACTATTAAGCGCTCTCTTTTAGCTCATTCTTTATCAAAAAATGGTGAAAACTTCTAAAACAGTTGCTCAAGATCGACGGATGCCCATTCACTATTGATCATCTGATGTACCTGTTCAATCCCCGATTCTTCCAAGGTGACTCATTAAACTTGCAAGATGGGCCTCTAAAGCCCCATTCTCGAGCATCAATGAAGATCGAGACCAAGGTTAGCTAGGCCGATTTATCCGAGTGAGGACTTCGGACCTGATCCCGGCCAAGGGCATTCCATTCCTTGAGGAGTGGAACACAAAGCGTAAGTAAAGTTCTGTTTTTTCTAGAATTTTATTTTTAATTACTCTTTTTTTCTCCTTTCTAATCGATGTTCGGTTTCGATGCAGCTATTTCTCGTGTTTCAAATGTGGTTCCTCGACTCAAGGAATGTGTTAAGGACATTATTTCACAGAAAACATATTTCGAGCGCGCTTGGCGCGAAGTTTCGAAGGGCCAATGTGAGGCCCGTTCTCATAGTGAGATTACTTTCTTAAGTGAGCAACACTGGGGTACCCTTTATGCTATTGAGTTCTTACTTATTTCTTTTTTTCTATGCAGGTCTTCTCAAGGATGTTGCTATGACGCCTTCATCCGGTGACGAGGATGTACCCATCGAGTTCCTGCTCTGAGGTAGGGTGATGACAAGAAAAGGGAGAGGGACCTGAGTTCCCCGAGCTCAGAAAAGAAGATAACAAAAAGGAGTCTGGTGGCGAAAATCTAAGGGTAGCACCAGTGCTTGGGCGCCCTCATAGGACTCACTCCTTCGGCTGAAGTATGAGTCAGAAGAAGAAGAAGAAGAAAAAACCTCCAAATTAGTGGCCTGCATGCAGTCAGGGTTCGAGGTATGAGGGACCTTTGAGTTAAAGAGAGGTGGGGACGATTTGTCTCGAGCCAGGAAGGTCAACAAAGAGATCATGGCTGAGGCTGGTGTTGAGCCCATGGCCGAGGCTGATGTAGAGGCCGGGGTCGAGGCCAATGTTGATTCACTGAGTCAATGATCAACGAGGCTTACGTAGTGAAATCTCTCCCTAGCGAGGGGCCTCATGGGGTACAGACCCATTTCATAACTTTTTTTATTATGTAGACTACCGATTCGGAGGACGACACCGGGCTGGGTGACTTACCAGTACCAAAGAAGAGTCCGTCTTTGGGAACCAACAGGCTTTCTTTTAGTCTGAAACTAATACACCGGTTCCCAACTTCAAGTGCATATTCTAGCCAGAAGAGGACAATTATTATGTCCATTCTAGAGGATGCCTGGGTCCTCTCAATCCCCGAGGGGTCGCAAGTTACCATCGGTGCTTGGTAACCAAAAATGATCAAGAGAAGATGAACGAGATGGAAGCGCCTTGCCTGTTCAATGAATCCCAACTGGCGTTAAACAGTGTAACTTCGAGTGCCTCTTCACACCTTTTTTACTTTGTACTTAGATTAAGCCATAAAGAATAGTGACCCTTTCCTTTGTGTTTGTAGGCCTCGGTGCTCCATCACGAAATTTTCTCTGATACCAACAGGAGCTAAACCACCACGAGGCTGAGACCCAGGAACTCATCGAGATGAATGATGCTTACAAGCTTCTCAGTGAACAACATCAGGGGGAGGTCAAGAAACTCCAAGCTTAGCTGGAGTTTCTTGACAGAAGCATGATGACCTGGTTGAGCGAGCAAGAATAGTATTTGAGGATAGTGACGATGAAACATATACACTGGATAATGGTCTGAACCCATAGGTCCAATAGAAGCTTGACTAGATCGGACAATGTCAAGCAGAGGAAGAAGCAATAAAGGCTGAGGTAGAAGAATGGAAAAAGAACATGGACCGCCTGCCTCATAAAAAGAGACCGCCCGAGCACAACTAGCTTCAACTGAGGTTCAACTTCAAGGTTTAAAGGATAATTCCTTAGCGCAGGACGAAAAGAAGTGAAGTTCCAGTCCTAGTTAAATTCGGCCGTATTTGATCGGGAAAATCTGACCAAGGATCTCAAAACAGTCAGGTCAGAGGCCCAAGTTATTAAAGCTGATGTCGACGGTAAGGTGGCTCAAGTACAGGTAAAAGACATCAACAAACACACCAAGTGGCAGTCTCTAAGGGAGGCCCTTGACGAAATTCATGCTCGGGGCTTTGAGTTGTCAACTGAGATCGAGAGCACAAAAGAGCTCGAAGTCAAGGCCAAAAAACTGGCCTAACCTGAAGACAATGAGAAGTCTGAAGATTTGGGAAATTCTGAGGGCGAGGGAGATCTCGAAGGTGATGATGTTGCTCTCGATGAAGATGTCGCGACCCAAATCGATGCGCTGCGGTGGGTGCCCGATTCCTACCTATCGAACACACCTAAGCATGCTTTTAAGATATAAACAGTAATGACATCTGTTGAATTACGAGAATACATGCGTTAGAAGTGGTCATACTCAGGCACCAATCGATGTTGAGGTAGGTGTATCTGTTCCTTTCGAGGTGGAAGTGGCTCCGACTGCAGTCACCCCCGCTCCATTTAAAGTAGAAGTGGTCACACCTTTTACTCTGACAGGTATTAACCATACCCCCACTCAACTCAAAAGCAATACCCTGGGATTATGTTGCCGAGGCTCAGCTAAAAGGGAAGGCCAAGGTAGAGGAATCTGACGCCGCACAGGGAAAGACTAGAACTAGAAGAGTCTATACACTAGAACATTTTGGGAGGATCAAGTAAGGATGCCACTACTAGGCATCCTATCATTAAGACTGGGCAGAAGACCTATGGAGGAAAATACACGCAAAGGAATAGTCTGTTGTTGACCATCTGAACAAAGTCCCTGCTCAGATATCTATCCTGTCACTATTGCAGAAATCAGAGGCACACAAGAATGTTTTGATGAAAGTTCTGAGCGAGGCTTATGTACCAATAACATCACTGGTGGAGAAATGGCCAACATGGTTTGGCAAGTGCTGGAGAGCCATAAGATTATTTTCCAGGAAGATGAGCTACCGCCTGAGGGTTTGAATCACAATCGAGCATTGCATATCACAGTGCAATTTGAAGACAAGTTCATTTCCAGGGTCCTGGTTGATGAGGTTCGAGCCTAAATATTTGTCCATTGGACACTATGAAGAGGTTGGACATAGGTGTCCACGAGATACGGGTAGGAAGCATGAATGTGAAGGCTTTCGATGGGTCCTAGAGGGCCACAATCGGGGATATCAACCTTTGCTTGCAAATGGGGCCAACTTGGTTTGATGTTCAATTCCAAGTGCTTGACGTACAAGCCTCATATAATCTTCTGTTGGGCCAGCCATGGATCCATACCGCTGGAGCCGTGCCTTTCACACTATATCAAGCCGTGAAGTTTGAATGGAACCGCCAGGAGGTAATCATCCACAGAGATGGGAGTAACCCTATCTACACTTGTGAAACCATCCCGTCCATTGGACATAGGAGAAGGCTAGGAGGGGAAACCTATCATCATATCAAACGGGTCAATGCCGTCGAGAAGGATAAGTGGTGGAGTAACAAAACAGAAATCATACTACCATGGTCTGGATATGAACACGGAAAAGGATTGGGAAAGAACTTCCAAGGCATCACCAATACAATACAGCTGAAAAATCATGGTACCACCTTTGGGCTCGGATACCAGTATACATGGCAAGAGTAAAATGATTGATCGCCTACGTGGCGCGGACTGTATTACCCTCTTGAGCAACCGGTGCCACGTTTGGAACAAGCTTTTCATCAGGCTGACGCAATATGGGGGACTGCAGAAGAAGAAGCACTAGCTGGGTTGAAGAATTTGTTTTTGGAGGATGTGAACATGAACTGTGGTGCCATACTTGAGGAGGAGGAGGAGGAAGAAGGCCTCACTATTCAAAATGTGAAGAAGGGAGTCGTTATAAAAAACGGGACGGCCACACCATCCTGAGCCCGTCAAGTCCCTAGGTTGCCTGGCAGATTTTACTTCTATAGCCGTTCTAGGCATTTAAGACTTCCAGTAATTTTGTTTTAAGATTTACTTGTTTCAAAATAAATGCTCGATTCATCGAGCCAAACTTTGTCTGAATAGTTTTCTCATTATTCATTACTATATCTATATTTTTTCCTTCTACAGTGTTATTATTGCTTTTTCTGATGAATCAGTGACTGTGACATATAATGAGGCAACGCAACCTTGGAATTGTGATTCATAGGAAGAAGATTGGATACCTGAGGAAATTTTTAGGGAGGTCAAAAATTTCGAGAATAAGCCTAAGTCCAATCTGGACAAGACTGAAGCAGTAAATTTGTGAGACGTCGAGATCGTCAAGGAGACCCGCATCAGCATTTACTTGTCACCAATAGACAAGGAAGAGTACGCCCATTTCCTAAAAGAGTATGCGGACATTTTTGCACGCTTATATGATGATATGACCAGCTTGAGCACGTCCATAGTGGCTCACAAGTTGCCTACTTATCCCACGTGTCCGCCAGTAAAACAGAAACTCCGAAAGTTCAAGCCAAACATGAGCCTGAAAATCAAGGAGGAAGTTACCAAGCAGATCAAATCCAAAGTTCTCAGGGTCGTTGAATATCCAACCTGGACGGGAAGGTCAAAGTATGTGTTGACTATCGGGATTTAAACAGAGCAAGTCTCAAGGATGACTTCCCACTGTCGAATATACACATCCTGATCGATAACTTCGCAAAGCATGAACTCCAATCCTTTGTAGATTGCTTTGCGAGTTATCACCAGATTTGGATGGCTAAAGAAGAAGTAGAGAAGACAACTTTTATTACACCATGGGGTGTATATTGTAACAAGATGATGCCATTCAGTTTGAAAAATGTTGGGGCCACTTACATGAGAGCCATGACAACCATCTTCCATGATATGATACATAAATAATAGAAGTGTATGTGGACGATTTCATTATCAAATCCAAGAGGGCCGCAGATCACAAAGCGGAATTGAGAAAGTTCTTTGATAGGATTAGGAGGTACAATTTGAAATAGAATGCCGCAAAGTGTGCGTTCGGGGTTCCCGCAGGAAAGTTACTGGGATTCATCGTCAGTCATCGAGGGATCAAGTTGGATCCTTCTAAAGTCAAGGCTATTCAGGATTTACCACCACTAAGAGCAAAAAGGACGTAATGAGCTTCCTAGGACGTCTCAAATACATCAGTCAATTCATAGCACAGTCCACAGTCATTTATGAACCCGTCTTCAAGATGTTGAGGTAATACTCTAAAACAAGCTGGAGAGAGGATTGTCAGAAAGCTTTTGATAAGATCATAGAGTACATGTCCACACCACCAAGTTTTGGTCCAGCCAGAACTAGGACAACCTTTGCTACTCTATCTATTTGTATTAGATGGAGCCTTCGGATGTGTTTTGGGACAACATGACGAGACAAGAAGAAATGAGCTGGCCATATACTACTTGAGTAAGAAGTTCAGACCTTATGAAGCACGATATTCTCTGCTTAAATGCACTTGTTGTGCTTTGACCTGGATGGCCCATAAGTTAAGGCATTAATTCTGTGCCTATACAACATACCTTGTATCTAGGATGGACCCTTTGAAGTACATATTTTAGAAACCCATGCCTACAGGGAAGTTGGCTAAATGGCAGATACTACCAAGTGAGTTCGATATCGTCTATGTAGCACAAAAGGTGGTCAAGGACAAGTATTGGCAGATCACCCTGTTGAAAATCCAGTGGGAGGATAATACAAACCCTTAAAAACGTATTTTCCTGATGAAGAAGTATCATTCGTAGGAGAAGACATTACCGAAGCATATGACAGTTGGAGGATGTTCTTTTGACGGAGTCGCAAATATTAAAAGAGTGGGCATTGGAGCAGTTTTAGTATCAAAAATGGGTCAGCATTATCTGGTACCTTCTAAACTAAGATTTCCTTGCACCAACAACATGACAGAATATGGAGCCTGCAGTCGACATGGACGTTCAAGAGTTGCTGCTAATCGGTGATTCAGATTTGCTTGTGCACCAGGTACAAAGAGAGTGGGCCACCAAGAATTCCAAGATATTGCCATATCTACAACATGTGTAGGAATTGAGCAAGAGGTTTATAAAGATAGAATTCTGACATGTGCCCAGAATTCAGAATGAGTTTGGTGACGCATTGTCCACTTTGTCATCAATAATACAACATCCACATAAGAACTACATTGATCCCATACCGGTGAGGATCTATAATCAGCCGGTGTATTGTGCTTATGTCGAGGAAGAAGCAGATGGAAAGCCTTGGTTACATGACATCAAAGAATACTTATCTAAAGGAGAATACCCGGAGCCTGCTAATTACACCAAAAAATGCATGCTCCAGAGATGTCAAATCACTTCTTCCGCAGCGAAGGGAACTTGTACAGAAGAACCCCTTATTTGGGTTTACTAAGATGTGTTGATGCAAAGGAAGCTTCTAAGATACTTGAGGATGTGCATGCTGGAACCTATGGTCCATACATGAATGGTTTCGTCTTGTCTAAGAAGATACTCATGGTAGGTTATGTAAGGCCCCGAATTTTTTTTTTTCTGAGTAATTTAAGATTTTGTCGTGCCAAGGTAGGCTAATTATTTTCTTTTATGTGAAAATGAGGATTAATGATATGATGGATATCAATTGGATATGTTAATAAGCGTATGAGTCATGTTAGAAGGGAATTGGGGTCTAAGGAGGGGCCTAAGTCTAAGCCAAGTTGGAAAATTTCATATTAGAAGAAATCTGTAAATGAGTGGGCACAAGACCTTACGTTGAACGATCATATCTCTAGTTATAAATGGAGTTGTATGGGGAATAACCTATCAAATTATATACCTTTGAGTCTAGTTTCGAACGCAACAAACCATTCATCATTTGGAGGTGTATACAGAAAGTTATTACCATTTTACTGGGCCGGTGTCACAAGCGCGAACACTAGCGCCAACATTACCGCAAAGTCGCGCATTTTGTTGAGTATTCTGCCTCCCACGCGCGAACATATGCGTGAACTCGCGCGCAAACACACTGGTGAGAGACTTTTAAATAGCCAAGACCGGGTCTAGAGAGTTCCCAAGCCATTTTTGGAGCAAGGGCTTGCTCTCTCAAGGGGATTTCGTCCCTAACTTCATTTCTATGATCCAAGGTAAGGTTTTTGGAGTATTTTGAGTTGATTACTACTCCCAAACACTTATATTAACAAGGATTAATCTTGAAAATCCTTAGTTTTTCATTAAAATCCCTAAATTGACCAAGAACACTTCAAGTGGGAATTCTCAAGATTCTTACTACAAGAGTTATGTCTATCATCTCTATTTACTCTATGGTGATTATTTATGTATGACATGTACATTAGAACTCTTGGGGTGGTGATTGGAAGCCATAGGTGCCTATCCTAGGTTGTGTTGGTGTTGTAAAGATTAGGAGATGGGTTATTGAGGTATGATTCTTGGGGTAATAGTATTATGTATACATGCATGTACAAATTAGGTTTGTGGGAATATTGTTAAACATAAATAAGTAAAGATTGGGTTGGGGAATGAAAGAAATCTTGTAAAAGAGATTTGAAATCAAGATGCTCAACTAGTGTTTGATAAAATGCTTAAATGAGCTACAATTATGAATATCTTCCTAATTTGTGTTCAATTTCGTCATGTCTCGAAGTAGATGGACATTGCTAGAATTTCCAGAACGTTGTAGTAACTTAAGAAAAAGCTCTTTGAGGTATGTATGGCTAAAACTCCCTCTTCTTAGAGATTGACCTCCCATGGTGTCCCTGCATATGTTGCAAGTCCGAAATTTGATTTATGTAGTATTCATCATTTCAAAGGATTTGGGTGTTGCAAGAATATATGTGAAAGATGTACCTCAATGTGTTTAATATATTATTCTTGGTAAATGAGGATATGTGAAGAATATGAACTATGTGCTATTATTGACAACTTAAAAAGGATGCAAGAAATATGAATCATGTATTGAAATGTTAAGACCTTAAATTGAAAATTGGAGCTATATATATTATATCAAACTATGTGAAATCCTCTATGTATAGAGATATTGAAATAAGTCAAATGACTTTGAGAAATAGAGTATGGCCAACGTGCCGAGAACTTGAATTATAATTGTACTTGGTGATGCTTATGACATGAGAAAATATGAAATATATTATGAAATGAGCCTCGACCTTGCTTTCCATAAATGACTTTAATGATAAAGTGCCTTAAAGGATTTGTACACAATTTATGCTATAAGGGGCCGTTCGAGATAATGTTTTGCCCTATGAGTTACATACATTGATGTTAAAATTGTATATTGTCATGATTGGAAAAGAATGATTGAAGAACAAATTGGTAATTGCTTGCTTATGACTTTGATGTGTGTTTTTATTGTGGGATGGTGTATCCCCTCTATTGATTTGGAAGAATCCGTTGTGTTTAAAGTTTCATTGTCCTTAAAATTAAGGTATATGATCTCTGAGATATTGTATATGCCGAGGATTCATGGTTCCTCTCATGTGTACTTGACATATTGAATTAAATGGCTTCTTGTTGAAATTGATATTGATATTGATGTGCAATATGTGGAAATAATATGAAATGTGGGAAGAAGAGATTGAATTATGAAATGTCTCCTAGTGCCAAGTATGATGTGATAATTGTGGCCCCAGGTGCCTATGAATTGATATGTGAAATAAAGATTGAAATGAGATAAATAATGAACAACGAACAATGTCTTGGTAAGACGGCCTAGCCGATCGGGCCGTGATCGGACACCATGCCGCACACATGGTGGTATTGTGCTGATATTGAATTTCGAAAATTGATAATGAGATTATGATTGAAGTTTATGTCTCAAATGAGGCGACCTAGCCAATCGGGTCATGATCAGACTCTGCTCCACAAAGCGGTGGTATTATGATTAATCAGAAGGAAATAATACATTGGTAAGGTGGCTTAGCCGATCGGGCCGTGATCGGACTCCGCTCAAGAAAGCGGTGGTATTATGAATGAATTTTGGAAAGGAAAACAAAATATGAGATTATGATTGGAATGTATGCCTCGAGTGAGGTGACCTAGCCGATTGGGTCGAGATCGGACTCCGCTCATGATAGCGGTGGTATTGGAAACAAATAATGAAGAGTGTGGAATGCCCCAAACTAAAGATTATTGAAATATAATGTGAAAATTGTATGATTCTTTTAGTGCCTAAATTAAATATGTGAGAATTATGTGAAAGTCATAAAATTCTTCGATTTGATGGTATGGTGACTGTTAAAGCTTTGATTGACATTTATGATATCTCTATTCTTCTTTGATAATTCTTTTTAATGACAAGGTGTTAATGATTTCTTTGCTCGTGCTTGATAGTTCTTTCTAAATAGATGGTGGTTAGCTATACATACTAGTGCTATTCAACGGCACTAACATCCCTTTTGCCGGGGGCGTTACATTCGCATTATGATTGTAGGTGGTTCTATAGCAGGCAGTGTTGGTCGCAGCCAGTGACGCATCTTCATTTCAACTGATTTGGTGAGCTCCACTACATTTCGG
Organism: Nicotiana glauca; assembly: GCA_026770625.1. Lineage (NCBI taxonomy): Eukaryota > Viridiplantae > Streptophyta > Magnoliopsida > Solanales > Solanaceae > Nicotiana > Nicotiana glauca. The sequence continues at coordinate 175,440 of MU717443.1, read as the reverse complement.
GGTCCTGTATGATTATTTATCATGTACTTTGTATTTAGAGGTATAGCCAGAGCCTTATTGCCGACATTTCCATATTATTCTTCAGTTATATTTAGAGGCTCCGTAGACAGGTTGTGGGTGGTATTTGCTATTGGAAATTGAAGTAGAAATATTGATGTTTTACAAAGATTTATAAAACTTTCAATATCTTGATAATCACGTTTTAAGCATCTAATGGAAATAAAGTGGAAATTGTAGTGAAATACTTATTAAGTATGAATTTTGGAGTCCATCTCCTAATTAGTTTGGGTAGAATGAAACATAACAGGCTTGCTTAGTCGGGTTTACTCGGTTGAGTGCTGGTCGCGCTCCTCGGATTTTGGGGCGTGACAGGTTACTTCTGGATGACCATGGAGACGTATTGAATTCAGTATGTCCGCAAATGATTTCAATGTCAAGTGCATGCCGACATGATAAAAGTGCCACCAAATGAGCTCAATGCAACAAGCTCTCATTGGCCATTAGTCGCTTAGGTAATGGATATTGTTGGTCCGATTGAGCCTACTACTTCAAATGGACACATGTTTATTCCAGTAACCATTGATTACTTCACAAAATGAGTAGAGACTGCATCGTATAAAGCTATAACCGAGAAAGTCATCGCAGATTTTGTCAAGGATCGTATCTGCCGATTCGGAATTCCCAAGTCCATTATTACTGACAACCCTACCAATAGAAAAAGTGATCTAATGAAAGCTATATGTGAAGCTTTCAAAATCAAGCATAAGAATTCCACATCCTACAAACCACAGATAAATGGAGACGTAGAAGCCACCAACAATAACATCAAGAAGATACTATGGAAAATGGTAGAGAACCAAGAACAATGGTATAAGAAGTTACCCTTTGCTCTATTGGGTTATCGCACCATGGTTCGCACATCAACCAGGGCAACGCCCTACATGCTAGTTTATGGTACCAATGTTGTCAACCCAACCGAGGTAGAGATTCCTTCTTTAAGAATCATACAAGAAGCCAAACCCAGGGATGCAGAGTGTATAAGGAGTCGCTATGAACAGTTGTTCCTTATCGATGGAAAGAGGATGAACGCAGTATGTCATGGCCAACTTTATCAGAACCGAATGTCTAGAGCTTTCAAAAAAAGTGTCAAACCAAGACAGTTTGCACCAAGGCAGCTAGTATTTAAGAAAATCTTCCCACATCAAGATGAAGCCAAAGGGAAATTCTCTCCCAAGTGGCATGGTCCATAAGGTTCTAACAGAAGGAGCACTCATGCTTGCAGAAATGGATAGAGAAATCTGGCCAAAACCAATCAATTCAGACATAGTCAAAAGATACTATGCTTAGATTATGTACATTTCCTCATTTGATGTAATTGAACTACGCCCTTGACCTGATTCCCATTTAAGAGGGGATATGTCGGCAGCCTTATGGGTGCGGTCATATCATAATAAATTTTTTATTTCCCCCAAGATTAGAAACTGGGGAAGAATTTTGAGGAGGGTCCTCAAAATTTCGAAGCAAGTCCGGCCAACGCCAATATGTGCCAGAAAGTCAGTAATCAGTTAAGAAACGGGGGCAGAATTTTGAGAAAAATCCTCAAAATTCTGAAAAGATTCAGCAAGGCTTATTATCCGCAAACAATCAAAAGATCGTCCACCAAAATAGGCAAAATTTGGAGGAGGACCCTCAAAATTCCAACATGAGAAAGCTGCAATACCTTTGACATGTGTTACGGTCGCTAGTTCATCAAATGTATCAACATATTTCTGAAATATTCTATTTTTATCAAATTGCATATTTTCAAAAACTTTATTTTCATAGCAGTCAGTTGTCACCCAGGGGAACTCAAAAGGCTTTCAGAATGTAGCGAAGCAAAGCAAGCCGACAGAAACACGAACCAACCTTCCCCTTACAAAACTTATAATTTTTCGTTGAACGCAGGCACATCCGACGTAACGATAACATCCATGTAGCAAGATCACTATCAATCAGGCTATCAGACATTGAATATATCTCCAGCTAAGACATATACTACTCTTATTAGCTACGTGCTCTTTGCATGCGGCTAATCCTTGCCTCCACAAATGCATGAGGCTAATCCTTGCCTCCATAACTGCATGAGGCTAATCCTTGCCTCCACTACTGCATAAGGCTAATACCTCCCTCCCTATTTGTATGAGTCTTATCCTTGACTCCATAACTGCATGAGGCTAATCCTTTCCTTCCTATTTGCATGAGTCTAATCCTTGACTCCATAACTACATAAGGCTAATCCTTGCCTCCACAACTGGATGAGGCTAATCTCTGCCTCCCTATTTGCATGAGTCTAATTCTTGACTCCACAACTGCATGAGGCTAATCCCAGCCTCCCTATTTGCATGAGTCTAATCCATAACTACATAATTGTATGAGGCTTATCCCTGCCTCCCTATTTACATGTGTCAAATCCGTGACTCCTACCTGCATGAGGCTAATCCCTACCTCCTTATTTGCATGAGTCTAATTCTTGATTTCATAACTGCATGAGGCTAATCCCTGCCTCCCTATTTGCATGAGTCTCATACTTGACTCCATACCTACATGCATGAATACAAGTGCCCGTCGCCAGAAAGGGACGATCTTGGGGAGTACTCCCAAAGGACACCCTCTCGCCTGATGAAAAAGGACGCCGAGACTTTACCTCGGCATAATCCCTTCTTTCGTTCGAGCTCATTTTCAAATAAAACATACATTAATGATTACAGGTATATCAGCCAAAGTTGTACCAACAATGGCAGGCAAAAGCCAATAGGATAGTCCGGACCATTGTCGCCCTCGTGCCGGACTGCTAATATGTCATCAATGGCAGTTGCCACAACTTCCAAATTGCTCCCCCTGTGCAGACCGCCCGAGCTCGGGCTAATACGTCAAGTGATGCAGGGTGCAGATGCTTTGTACAAACAGCGGTGAATACGTCGCTAGGGACACAATTCCAACCCTACTCCTCCACATGTGTGAAACTCCAGGACAGACGCGGAACCAAAACATCCGGCTACAAGAAACGAAAGGAAATTGTTTGGCTTACGCCCATGACCAGCATTATCCTCAAATAAGGTCAAAGGGTAGGAGCACTCCCCTTTTTTCTTGTTGCTAATCTGTATGTAGGCAGGCAGCCAAGACATTCAGTAGTTGTGGATCTCGCTCGAGGATCCACGGTCGCCATGGGGCCGCCGGGCATTCTTTCCTCGATCGTGTTTCTATAAGAAGAGGGTTCCACGAATAATTTTATTAGCAGGAATGCACGTCCCCAGGGAAGGTACCCAACAAGACCACGATCTCTCTCTATGTTCCAATATGGGACCATACAGGCACATCAGATAATCAGGGGAGTCACACCCTTGTAGACCAGATTCACGGCAATAGAACAACATGTATTTACAACTTATATTTTCGCCAAAGCAATAAAGAATATTTTCCAAGCATTCAACGCCTCGAAGAAAAATATTTCGTCTTTATCCTCAGCAAAAAACCTCTACATCAAATATGTCTCGAAATGCTCGGAGACTTAATCAACTCAGCACCCTAGCGACCCCAAGGTCGGGGTTCCGAGCTCACAAAGCCATCACGATATGGACCCAAGACTAAAAAAGGAAGTATTCAGGACTATAATGATTCGATATATTCGGAGAACTAACCATGAGCAATTTGACAACTTGCGCGACCCCAGGGTTGGAACTCCGGGCTCACCAAGCTTCCGAAAAACAGCTCCGAGCTCATGAGAAGCTATCTTCAAGCGAACTTGATGACTCGAAGACTGTCACCAATCGCCACGCACTCGAAAATCTAAAATTGTAAGACCCTAACAGGCAGCCTCAGCAAAACCATATATATTCTCCATAAACTGTAAGACCTCAACATGCATGGCAAACTGTAAGACCTCAACAGGCATGACAAACTGTAAGACCTCAACAAGCATAGAAAATCCCGCAGTTTAGGCAACACATCACATTTGTAATAATCTCTAAAGGGCATACCCACGGTATAGACACCTAAAACTGCTTCTCGGGATCAAAAATGGCCTCGGCTAAATGCACACGACTACGGTCAAAACGGCTGCTACAGCCCAAAAAATGCAACTCGGAGATGCTTGACTGTTCCTAAAAAACTTCTAAATCTACTTCGGAAAGAACCAGTTAAGCACAGGCTGCCCTTAACAGGCAAAAAATGAGTCCCGATGATGTCGACTTTAAAATCACAAAAGCGCCGATCTACTCGACCTATGAGCTATGAACCCTTCGAGGTGCTCAAAAAATCACCGACTATGACTTGAAATTGATGTTCTTTTAGAACTGACGACGGGTCAAGCAAAATAATCAATAAGACCTTAACGAGATGAAACAAAGCATACAAAAAGCCTCCGGGCCTCACATCAATCAGCGTAAGTGCCATTGTCGCCGGCCAAGCAAACCTCTGGACATCATACCAAAAGGTCTCTACGACCATCAACTTGAAAATTGACAACTTGAGGATTAAAGTGAGCTTGAATCGTAACCTGATTCGGAGACCTGATCCAAAATAGTTAAACTAAGCACAGCATTGGGGCCTCATATCAAAACGTCTCTACTACCAAACAATGTAAGTACCATTGTCGCCCGATAAGCATGCCTCCAGGCCTCATACTAAAAGGTCCCAGTGGCCAAGTGATGAGTGGTGATTTTACCAATCAATCTAGTATCTTTTCCTTAGCTTTTATGTCCTTTAACTAGAATATAAGGTTGTTTATGGTGTGTATTGTTAGATTTTTAGGTAAATGATGCTACGAAGTGATTTGAATTGAATTGACATGGAATTGAGCAAAAGAGGGTGAAAACATGCAATGCCTTCCAGTGATCCTGCTTCTGCGGAAGAATGGTCGCAGAAGCAGCCCCGCTTCTGCGTGAGAATAACTGCCTCTGCAGTTTAGGCTTGGATAGGGAGATTACGCTTATGCGGAAGAAGATACGCATAAGCGATTACGCTTTTGTGAAGAAATTACCGCTTCTGCGAAAATGGTCAAGCGTGCAAAAAACCGCATATGCGGTTAGAAGGTCACTTATGCGGTGTCGCTTCAGCGAATTTTTCACCGCATCTGCGAAGCAGTATTGGAAATGGAATTTCTCTTCTGCGGTATTGAATCCGCTTCTGCGGAACCGCATCTGCATGAATAGTTCTGCAGATACAAAAGTCGGGCATCAAATTTGGCAAATTAGTCATTTCACATTTTCTAAACCCCAAACCATTTTTATACTCGTTCAAGCAGACTTTTGTGAGATCTTTGGCTTATTTTTAGTTCTTAGGGCTAGAGAGAACAAGTTTTGGAAGCTAGGGCTTTGCACACACACTTTGGTCTTGAAGATTGAAGCTTTTGGTTGAGAATTTCTTAGCCATTTATGTTGCTTTCTTCATTTCCTTGCTTTGCGTTGTATATCTAAGTGTGTAGTATTTTATTCAACACGTGAATCTTGTTTATGGAAATATTCTTATTTAAAGTGTGAATTAAATACCTTGTTGTGCTTATGTATTGAATGATTTTTATTTATATATGAAGTTAGTTGTTGTTACTTTAATTATTCTTGTTCTTTAATGTTTCCAAAGGGATTAGCTAACCCTAGGACTTGCCCATTAACTCTGAACAAATTTTGGAAAAGATAATTTGGGGTTGGGAAAGATTAATTGTCAAGAACTTGAGGCGTTAACCCTCATTTTATAGATTCTACCTGGTGATAGGATTGAACTACTTGTAGCCATTCCGAGTGTGCTTAAACTCTTAATTGTTTTAGAGATAATTCAATTAGGAAGTCTTGTTAGTATTCGGAAGAAGCTAATTAAGAATTATTATCCGTGGCTATTTAACATAAACTCTCTCATATTTGTAAAATCATAAAATACATTGGATCGTTACTTCAGTATAATTCCCGATGCAACCATAATTGTAGCCATTGATCATTTTACTTGCTTTCTAGGTTAGTTTACATTTCCGCATTTAGATATAAAACATTTTCAAACCAAAATTCTTAGTGTTTGGCATTGCGCGATAAGCGATAATTTTCTTACATTCCTAATCGCCTATATATTGTTCTCTGTGGGATTCGACCCCAACTCATAGTTGGGTAAATTATATTGCATGCGACTGTGTCTATTACTTTTTAGTAGTGGATTTGGAGTTCATCAAAATTGGCATCGTAGCCGGGGAACAATTTGGCGTAATTTAGGTTGTTTGAGAAATAAGCGAAAGTGCTTTGGTCCAAACTTGTGAATATTTGTGTAATTAATTTTTCTTATCTTGGTCTATTTTTCTTGTTTATTTTCTTATTTTCTAAAAATGGCATCGTATAATGAAAATTGGTCGGATGGTAGTTGTTCATACTTTGATGACCTTTGTCCTTATTATGTAGGATCACACTCATGGCAAATTGTTTAAATTCTCCCAGGGGTGGATTGTGCGCACAATCTCAACCCCATAAGTGGAGTATTTGTGATAAGTGTGGTTTTCAAAATGGTCATAGGGATGATTGTTCTTATTGGTCCTTCCCTTCCCCAAGCCCCCGCTATGATGATTCTACTTGTTTGGATGAAAATGATAGGGCTATGGAGATGGAAGAAGTTGAGCATGGCCAAAATGGAGAGTTCAAGCTTATGTTGGAGTGTTTACTTGAAGAAGGAAACAAGGAGCAAAATTCCTTGGAGGAACTTTTGGAGACTAGTCTTCAAAATAACTTGGCACTTGCAAGGTTTCACTGACAAATAGATGAAATGATCAAAGCTTTAAGGGTTCAAAAAGCCTCGGAAGTGAATGATAGCCATGAACCTTCCTTGGAGATTGAAGTTGAAAATCCTTCTTTGGCACTTGATCAAAACCAAGAAGAACTCTCAAATGCTCACAATGAGAAAATGATGTTTATGTTGGAGACCATTATTGAAAATGAGGAGAAGAACAACTTTGCACTCGAGGACTTGAAACAAAGCTTGAATTAAAATGATGAACACATCCGCAATTTGGAAGATCAAATGCAAATATTGGTTGAGGCTCACTATGCCCACCAACTTGAGAGTGTGGAAGAAAGCCAAGAAGAGTCCAATTCCGAGGAAGAAAGTGAGATTTACTTTAAGGATTCAAGAATTGAACATCCGCCAACCGACTCCATGAGTATGAATGATGCCATGAAAAATATGGAATTAGAGTCAACCAGTGTAAATAAAAATTTGGTTGAGATTGACTCTAGTCCGGGGGAAGAAGAGGAGGTCAAAATAGAAAAATTGCAAAATGAAGGCTTCAAGTCACATTCCAAGCATTTTTCAACATTGGAATTGTGTGTTGATATGGAAATTGAACTACACGAGTCAATAAGGGACTGCGAGGAGAAAAGGCAACAACCTTACATTTTACAATTTGAGGAAACAAGAAAACAAAATGACATTCCTCACATGAGAGCCAGGAAATGCAAAATGAAGAATTTAAGGATTGGCTTGAACATCAACTTACCACCCCCCATCGCTCATGGTCACAAGCTTGATTCCAAGCTAGGTGCCCAGTTCATATCATCCAAGTGGCGACAAAAGTGGTAATGTTGTTTGCGTCGTGCCATGACGTTCAATACGACGCTTGGTGGGAGGCAACCCATCATTTTTCAAAATGTTTAGTCATTTTTGAAATTTTCTTTTTTAGAATAGCTTAGAATATTATTTGTAACTAATCTGCCAAGTTTCAGATTTTTCGGAGTTGATTTGAGCAGTTCGAAGTGCTCTGGAGGGCTAAAACCAGTAGCTGCAAAAATTGGGGATCAATATTATGGTGAAACCGTATCTGCGGATTCTTTACCGCATTCACGGTCTCGCAGAAACAAATTTAAAATCGTAGAAGCATCCTATTCCGCATCTGCGGACAACAGGACGCATAAGTGGAACCGCAAAAGCGGCGAAAATGCCGCAGAAGCGAAAATCGAACAGGCCTTTAGTTTGAAAAATTCTTAGATGCCTCATTTGCTAAGGTAAGTTCTGCAACTGTTTCTTCCAGCCCTAAACTCCCCCATCTCCAAAATACTCCAAAAAACTCGGTTGCTTTGCTTGTGAATTACAGTCCACTCACACGATAATCAGGTATTTTCTTCTACTCCTCTCTCCTTCAGTTTTCTCTTCTCTTCCTCTTCTTCGCTTAAGGCCTACCGTGGCTATTTTCCCCATTCCCCTCTAATCTGTGTGAAAAATATGGTGAGAAAAATTGGTTGAGTGTAAGTTTGTGTGTGTTGTAAATAATGAACAAATTTATGGGAATTTTGAGTACCCAATTTGTTTGATGAAGAGGCCATTTTAACTTGCTTGCAAGATGTTCGACACAATGTTTAAAAGAAGTTTTCTTGCTAAGTACCACAAAAATTTGTCTCAATTGAATCATAAGTTCATATAGTGCTCTAATTTAGAAGTCTTGAGTATAAATTAGGTGCCAAAAATTGGGTTTGAGAATCAAAAGTTGAAGAATTTTCTCGGCAGTTGAAGAAGATGTCGAATTCCGCATATGCGGTCTGTTATCCGCAGAAGCGGAACCGCTTCTGCGGTTGCAAGTCCGCAGATGCGACAGTTGGAATAATTTTTAAAACCGCAGATGTGGTGACTTTTCCGCAAATTCGGAGTCTCTTCTGCGGCTATATATCGCAGATGCAGAAACTATGCATTTGGTGCAATTCCAGTAGCTTTGCATCAGGGCCTTCCTGGGCCCGTTCAACCTGATATTTTGGCTCAATTGCAGTATTTTGAATTGCTTAACATGATTCCATTCCCCTACTGACCTTGTTTTGATTTTAAGTAGGTGTTTCGAGTTAAAATGGACCCTAACACGAGTGGACAACAACACAAAATTGAAGAAGAAATTGAGGAACCATATGATGAATCACGCTTCATGTCAGCTGCTTGTGAGCGTCGATATTTGCACTGTAATAATTATAATTAAATTAATAATTTTAATTCTAATTACTAATTAGAAATTAGATAATATTTATTATTAATAGAATTAGAAGAATTTCGTCGCCCTAGGCTTACCATTATTTCATTTTATTCTATTGATTGGTTCTAGCTCCGAAGAACATATACATGGAGCTATGTCGACTTACGTACGTCTTGTTACTAAACGATCAGGTATACCACGCCATGTATCATCCCCTTTTTCCATAGAGGAGAGATAAAGAAAAATCGAATAACTTGTCAATAGGAGGATAATTCTTGAAAAGGGCATCCATGAAGACAAATTGGTTAAAAAGCTCCCGGATTTCTGTGCCCGGCTCATTTCAACTGGATGGTCATGCTCTATCCCCACCCCTTGCAAGGCTAATGAGGAGTGGGTGCGTGAATTTTACGCAAACCTTAGGTGCACTGACTTTGCCAATCCACAAGTCATCACCAGAGGAAAATTGGTGAGGTTTGGGATCTAGGAAATAAATGACACTCTTGGTATTCCCAATTATCCAATGGAGCCGGTGCAAGAGAAGGATCATTGTGAAAATGGGGAATGGCTTGTCCCCAAATTCTTTCCTCCTACTCTGAGAGCCAATTGGGGTAATTGGAGAAAAGGGTTGAGATCGATTGATTTCACCACTGAAGCAAAAAGGTGGTTGTACATCATATGCAACTGGGTGTCTCCTTGTGGGAACATCTCAGATGTCACTTACCCCAGGGCTTTGATGATTTCTTGCCTCGTGGACGACATTCCTATGAATGACGATTACTATATCTTACGGGAGATGAGGGAGAACTTGTGATACAAGGATGCAGGGATGATGTTACATTCACTGATCACACAGTTATGCAGCAGAGCAGAGGTTGATGTATGTGGCACCGATCGGTGGCTACCTGCTGATAAACCTTTTCATCCTTTGAGAGTGATAGGAGAGGGGAGCGTAGTCAAGATCAAGAAGAGAAAAGTATCCACCACGGCTACTAGTTCAGAGTCATATTCACAGGCAGCTGTACAGGGACCATTCGGGATACTAAACTCCGAGCTTGCATCTATTCGGGAGTTAGTATCACAGCTTCCGAGTGGGCCATCATCCTCCTAGCCTGGGCCTTCATACTTCTCCAGGGATGAAATGCATAGTTACTTGGATGCATAGAAGAGTCAGAAAGGGCATCTTGAGAAGATGGCAGCATCAATGACTAGACTAGAGGGAGCATACGACACTTTTGCCAAGGCTCATGTAGACCTGTAGCAAAACTTTGAGAAGGAGAAGAAGAAGAACAAGAAGAAGGGCAAATTGATGATCAAGATATGGAGAGGCATCAAGGCCATCTTCAAATAGAGGAACCCAGACAAGAAGATACTAGTGGTGGCCGAAGATGATAGTGAGGAGTATTCCTTCATTTCAGAGTCTGCTGGTGATGATGATGCCGATGAGGAGACTGATGAATATGGTGCCGCTATTACAACACAACATTGATCTGCCGTCCTCCCATCGTTTGCTAGTCTGATGCAGACCTCAGGGAGAGCGTCAAACTATTTATGCTTTTTATTTGATATTGTGCGGTGAAGACACTGCAATGTTTTTAGTTGGGGGTGGCTGTAGGAGTATACTTATTCATACTTTGATATTGGTGTGCCCTTGCCGGGCTTATTTTTGTTGTGCTATGGATATTGTATGCACTTGCCAGGCTTATTATTGTGCTGTTGTGAATATTGGGTGCCCTTGCCGGGTTATTTTGTATAGCATGTGCTCTTGCCGAGCTTGGTGTGCTAAGTCTGTTTGTTTTATTTCATTAATTATTTTCTTGAAGTAGCTTGTTGTTATTAGTATTAGTGTTTATATTTTAGTACCTTTTCTTTTAGTTTTGTTTTCTTTTATTTTTATTTCCTTAAATAATATTTCCTTGGGTTTTCTTCATGCTACGGTTCTTTCCCAAGGAATATTTTGAAGTGAACCGGGTGACTTTTCCCTATGATAGATGGCGTGACAACTTTCTTAAGGGAATTAGTCTTGTTTTGCTAGGATGAGACTTTTGGATTATTTAGTAGTCATAAAATTAGACTCTTGTATATGAAGTGTGAAATAAGAATACCCCTCCGAAATTGTGGTTTCTAACTAAAACAACAGGTTGTATGGTGAAGAATGATTTTTCTGATAAATTTTTGGCTCTTTTAGTGACTCTTTGCCCACTAGTTCGAATAATATTTCCCTAGACATTCTTAGTAGAAAATGATTGATCCGTCTTGATTAATTCATGTCCCATGAGTATTAGTATTTGTACAAATAATTCTTGTGTTTACTTCTATCCTCTAGAACTTGCCCGGTTGGTTTTTTGATACTAATGATAATATGTTTGGTTGGAGGGATGATCTTAGGCATTCTTTATTTTATTTGTAAAACCTCTTTAGCCTTTCAAGCCTACCTTTGCATAAATAATATCACTAGTACCCTATTTGAGCCTTTAAACCTTTTCTTTGGCCAACTCATTACAAACCTTTCCCCTTTTGTAAAATAATTCCCTTTTTTGAATCTGTCCCTCCTTGAACATTGAGAATGAGTCTAAAAGCCTAAGTTGGGGGTGTGGTTTCAAAGTGGAAATTTGTAGGGTTGTACATTAATGTAGGATCATATACCTCAAATTGTTTGTATTAAGTTATTCAAGTTCCAAAAGAAAAATATGTATATAAAAAAAGGAGAGAAATATTTGTATGTATATAAATTACAGAGCCTTGAAGAAAATTAGAGAGGTATTTAAGGTGGTTCTACGTTGGGAACTAGATGCCAATGAGGCTATGTGGGCTGAAGAGAAACAAAGTGCAAAAAGAATGAAAAATGTGAGTAGTGTTCGAGGAAGGTGAAGTCACTTGTACCCAAATGCTTATCCAACCCTTCCCTAAACCTATATTGCAAGCTCATAAAGTCCTTGTGGGACCTCCATCCGAATATTCTTGAATAAGTGATGAATTGAAATAAGGGTAAGCTTATGGTATGAGATGTTGTAGCATTTGGAATTCTTTGTGAGAGTGAGTGTTTTTTGTAAATTTGTCCCTTATGTTGTATTGTAAATATAGTGATTTTGGGACTTTCTTTCTTGTGAGGGCACATGAATTAGGAAGGATTGATGGATTTGAGTAAATAGAGCATATGTAGTGGACTAGTGCTTTTGAGTCACTTCTTGAGGCTTATGTTTATCACTTGATTATTTTGAAACTCCCTTGCACATTCTTGAAGTTGTTTTTCCTTATGAGGGAGTCATTCGGGAAGGAATACAGATACTTGAGCCTAATTATTAGTACCAACCAAATCCACAAGTATGTTGCTTAAATTGAAAAATGTGATATATAAATAATGGCAATACCACTTATGTTTTACATGGTAAATCCTCATTGAATTGTTGGTTTTCATTAGCTTGAGGACAAGCAAAAGCTTTAAGTTGGGTGTGTTGATGAGTGGTGATTTTACCACTCAATCTAGTCTCTTTTCCTTAGCTTGTATGTCTTTTAACTATAATATGAGGTTGTTTATGGTGTGTATTGTTAGATTTTCAGGTAAATGATGCTACAAAGTGATTTGAATTGAATTGACGTGGAATTGAGCAAAAGAGAGTGAAAACATGCAATGCCTTCCAGTGACCCCGCTTCTGCGGAAGAATGGTCGCAGAACCGGCCCCGCTTCTGCGTGAGAATAACCGCCTCTGTGGTTTAGGCTTGGATAGGAAAATTACGCTTCTGTGGAAGAAGAGACGCCGAAGCGATTATGCTTTTGCGAAGAAACCACCGCTTCTGCAGAAATGGTCAAGTGTGCAAGAAACCGCATCTGCGGTTAGAAGGTCGCTTATGTGGTGTCGCTTCAGCGAATTTTTCACCGCATCTATGAAGCAGTGCTGGAAATGGAATTTCACTTCTGCAGTATTGAATCTGCTTCTACAGAACTGCATCTGCGTGAATAGTTCCGCAGATGCGAAAGTTGGGCATCAGATTTGGCAAATTAATCATTTCACATTTTCTAAACCCCAAACCATTTTTATACTTGTTCAAGCAGACTTTTGAGAGATCTTTGGCTTATTTTCAGTTCTTAGGGCTAGAGAGAACAAGTTTTGGAACCTAGGGCTTTGCACAAACACTTTGGTCTTGAAGATTGAAGCTTTTGGTTGAGAATTTCTTACCCATTTATGTTTCTTTCTTCATTTCCTTGCTTTGTATTGTATATGTAAGTGTGTAGTATTTTATTCAACACCTGAATCTTGTTTATGGAAATATTCTTGTTTAAAGTGTGAATTAAATACCTTGTTGTGCTTATGTATTAAATGATTTTTATTTATTTATGAAGTGAGTTATTGTTACTTTAATTATTCTTGTCCTTTAATGTTTCCAAAGGGATTAGCTAACCCTAGTACTCGCCCATTAACTCCGAATTAATTTTGGAAAAGATAATTTGGGGTTGGGAAAGACTAATTAACAAGAACATGAGGCGTTAACCCTCATTTTATAGATTCTACCTAGGGATAGGATTGAACTACTTGTAGCCATTCCGAGTGCGCTTAAATTCTTAATTGTTTTAGGGATAATTCAATTAGGAAGTCGTGCTAGTCTTCGGAAGAAGCTAATTAAGAATTATTATCCGTGGCTAATTAACATAAACTCGCTCATATTTGTAAAATTGTAAAATATATTGGATCGTTACTTGAGTGTAATTCCCGATGCAACCATACTTGTAACCATTGATTATTTTACTTGCTTTCTAGGTTAGTTTACATTTCCGCATTTAGATATAAAACATTTTCAAACAAAAATTCTTAGTTTTTGGCATTGCATGATAAGCAATAAGTTTCTTACATTCCTAATCGCCTATACATTGTTCTCTGTGGGATTCGACCCCGACTCATAGTTGGGTAAATTATATTGCATGCGACTGTGTCTATTACGTTTTAGTAGTGGACTTGGACGTCATCACCAAGCAACGCGGAAGGTCACCATCGCCGGCCAAAAACTCAAATAAGATTTAAGGGTTGAGTACAGCTCGAATCGCAATACGACTCAGAGACTGAACCTGGAAAATCGCAAAATGCCCGAGGGCGGGTATGAAAGTCATTATCACCAGCTCGAACGACCTCGGGGGTAAAATAAGCCCGAGTTAGGATCCCGACTCATGGACTAAACCCGAGGGAAATTCAATCACCATACGCCTAAAAGCGGGGCCCCGACGAAGCTATCATCAGTCGTGGAAAATCCCCAGGCCATACGCCCACAAAAATGCTTCAGTCCAGGAGCACATAGGGTCATCACCCTCCGCCCATGATGACGGAAAAAATCCGGAAGGACAATCAGAGTTCAAGTCTTAGCATGGCTCAGGGACCGATACCATAAACCAATCTACACAATCAAGAGCAACAACAGAAAAAAGGTACAAAAATAATAATGCTTTGAAATACTCCATACATTACATACGACAAAAACATTCTCCACCTACAGGCACGCTCTGCTCGTGCCGGAGACTAAGCTACAAAATAGTAGGAGCTATATTTTGTGCCAAGAAGCTACAACCCATCAAGATCACCCTCTGAAATGCGCACGAGGAGTGACTGAGCATCGCGCTCGTCCGCTCTTTCTTGAGCCAATTCCTCCGAGAGGATAAAGCCTCTCGCTCCAATTTTCTTGAACACTTCACTCTAGGATCGGCAACGAACATAATCCTCGATCCTCTTCTCACGATCAAGGGCTTGCCTCAACTCGGATTAGGCATCAACAACCTTCTTTATGCAAATTGCCGTCTCATGATCCGCCCTGGTTCGGCTCAGTGCTGCTTCCGCCCGGGCATCAGCTATCTCACCCCTGACCTTCGAGAGGTCAGACTCCAGTTTCTCGATCATATCGGCTTAAACCTTGGTGTTACTTCAGGATAAGTTGAGCTGGGCCTCAAAGGCAGGAATCTTGGCTGAAGAACTCACCTCCTCCAGGGATAAAGCCCGCACTTGGCCCCTTGATTCCTCGCAGGCTACTCTAACACGGTTCACCTCACCCTTGAGGTACTCCAAGGCCTCTGTCCTTTTCTGCAGCTAACACGACAAGAAGAAGTTAGCCTTAAAAAATAAAAAGAAGCAAAGAACGCACTACGAGAAATTACCTGCTCCAGCAAATAGCTCTCATAGTTCGAACTCCGACACGACTCATATCGCCAATGCTACATCTCAACCTATTTCTCCTTGCAAAGAAGCCTAAGGGATTTTCCCTCATCCCAAACTCTCTGAAACTTGGCCTTTCGACGAAGCAACTCGGACTTGAGGCTATCACATGCCTGCACAGGAAAGATTCAATGAGGGGAGGAAGACGCGGAGTATGAGAGAATTGTGCACGAACACAGCGCAAAATGAAGATGGCAAGATCTCTCCATGTCGGAACACACTCATGACGATACCACTCCCGCAACCCCGAAAGAACCGGCTCTAGAGATAACGCACTCATTCGAGGGAGCCACTCACCAAGAAATAGGTACCCTAGGGACAATCGACTTGGGTGATGCCCCATTTTCAGAAATACGAGACCGGCCAACGCCACTAGAAGCTCCTTTGCATGATCGGTCCCGAACCATCTTGCTGCTACCATCTTTCCACTCGAAAGCCGACGACTCCATCTATTCTTCACTTTTGGCATCTTGTGGGTCAAGAATCTTCACTTTGTAAGATTTATGGCATTTATTATTCTATTGCTTTTGTATTTTAGTATGAGTAGCTAACTCTAAATACTAAGGTTGTGGACCCTAAATGGGTTTTATGTTAATGTGTGTTTAATATTGAATATATATATAATGGTTGGTTGATATTTATATACTTCTCATTCATCATTTATTGTTGGTGGTTACAAACATTAACAAATGCCATTAAATTCTTCCTTTGCTTGGGAAAGTGGGTTAGAATTTGGTAGAAGTAAATATCAAAGACTCAAGGCTTTAAAACTTGTTTAATAGAATGGCATAGGAATTAGTGGGTTTTATTTGGCATATATTGATTGTTATTAATTGCAACTCTTTTACATTTGGGAAAATTATAAAGAGGAAATACCACCCAACTATTGGGAAATATTGGGTAGTCACATAAACATCATTTGCATATCCAAAGGACCTTCCATTAGAAATATATCATATTAACACCGATAGCATTACACTTCATTAAAGGGGACACAACCTTGGTTTCTTTAATCCAATTAATTACACTCTCAATATTCCAACTAGTTGTTACCTCAAAACAAACTCAATTCATAATTAAAGAGGACACAACCTTGGTTTCTTTAATCCAATTAATTACACTCTCAATATTCCAACTACTTGTTACCTCAAAACAAACTCAATTCATACTCTTGTGACTATTAATCCACACTATTTCTACCGTTAACTAGATAGAATTACGACTTTAGTCGAGCAACACACTATTCTAGTAACTTTTTACACCTATTCCCTGTGGGATTCGACCCCAACCTTGTTGGTTTATTATATTTGACATCGATCGCCTTACACAAATTATTAAAGTGTAATTTGAGCGTATCAAATTTTGGCGCAGTTGCCGGGGAATACGGTTTTGAAATTACTAATCAGTGTGTGTTTTACTCTATGTCTTATTCTATTCCATCACACTTTGCTTGTTTTGCTTGGTGTTGATAGGAAAACATGTTTGATTCTGGCGATGATGTAGAGACAGAACTGGAAGAGAATCCCTTTGCAGACATCGAAGAGTACATTGAGGATACAAATGCTATTGTACCTCCAGCTGTTGGTGCTGCAATTTTCAAAGTGGAACACGGTTTAATCCTTATGCTCAAAGCTGATGGGTTCTTCAGAAATTCTACCTATGATGATCCAACACAACACCTTATAAATTTCTTGGGTGTGTGTGCAATGCACAAGCAAAACAATGTCTCTGATGATGCCTTGAGGTTGAGATGCTTCAAGTATTCTCTTGCTGGGGATGCAAGGAGATGGCTCCAGAATCTACCACCAAACTCCATCCATTCTTTGCCCGAACTTGTCCGGGCATTCCTATCTAAGTGGTTCCCGTAAAGTAAAAAGTCTGAGCTGCGGGATAAAATCTTCTTCGTCAAGCAAACACAGGGAGAACAGTTGCATGAGGCATGGGATCGTTTCAAATTATATATGGTGAGGTCTCCAAACCATGGTTTCTCGAATTCTATGCTATTAGAAAAATTCTATATGGGTTTGGATCGTATGAACCAAGCTATAGCCAAAAATGCAGCTGATGGATCCTTCATGGATAAATCATTCACAAGGGTGACACAAATCCTTGATAAAATAGCGCAACACAATCAAGCGTGGAATTCCGAGGATACCTCAGGTGGGATTGCATATGCGTCTCCTTCCTTGACCAACATAATTAAGGAAAATCAAGAGAGAGACCAACTAATCGCAGGGCTTGCCACAAATGTAAATGTGTTGACAAAGATGCTCACGGAGAACCAACAAAGAAGGTGGATGTGGTAGAAGATGTGTAACCCTTCTCCAGTGAGGAATTTGAGGAAGCGAACTACATCAACAACCCTCAAGGAGGGTATCAAAGACAACATTATTAGGTTTAAGGACAACAGAGCCAATGGAGACCTAACCCGCAAGGGCAAGGAAACCAATAATGGAGAAATGACCAAGGTGGCTCAAACCTAGGGAATTGGAATAACAACAACAACTTTTATAACCGGAGCTCAAACCCATATGTCCCTCTAAAGGGTCAATATTCCAATCAAGGGTTTTCTAGTGAATCTAAGTTGGAAGGTATGCTCGAGCGTGTGTTGCAAAACCAAGAAAAATCCGATGCTTCTATGAGGAACATGACGGAGGTTGTGGGATCCCATACCGCCTCCATCCAAAAATTGGAAATACATATGAGGGACCTTTCTAGAGAGCAAAATCCGAAACAAAAGGGAACACTCCCTAGTGACACAGTTTCAAACCCAAGGGGTAATGGGAACGGCCAAACCTATCACATCATGGAAATTACTACTAGGAGTGGGAAGGTACTACACGGCGAGGATGAACCAAGGGTTGAAGCAGAAGAGTCCGAACAAAGGGTTGAGGTTGAAGAGCCAAGTGTTGTCGAGGTTGAAAAGATTCTGGAAGAATTGCAAGTGCAAAAAGAGAATCGGGAAGAGGTTAAGGAAAAGGTAAAAGAGACATAAAAAACTCTTCCATCTATTCCTCTATCTCCTCCTCCTTTTCCTTAAAGACTAGTGAGAAGGGTTGATGATAGCAAGATTGAGAAATTCTATGACATCCCAAAGCAATTGTCGGTGAACATTCGATTCTTGTAAGCGTTTCAAGAAATGACGGGGTTTGCCAAACATCTCAAGGATTTGATCACCAAAAAGAGGACCACAAAGAATGAGGTAGTAAACATGACTCACCGGGTTAGTTCTATTATAGCCACAACCAAAGTCCAAAAGAAAGAAGACCTGGGAGCTTTCACCATCCCTTGTACCATCGGAGCCCGTGACATTACAAGAGCCCTATGTGATAATGGGGCTAGAATCAACTTAATGCCTCTTGCCATCTATAAGTAAGCGGTATTAGGTATGCCAAGGCCCACTAGTATGAGATTGCAAATGGCCAATCGGTCAATCAAACGACCGGTGGAAATTGTAGACGATGTTCTTGTAAAAGTGGGGAAGTTTCATTTTCCCGCCGATTTTGTGATTCTTGATTGTGCGGTTGATAAGGAGATCCCTATCATTTTGGGGAGACCATTCCTAGCCACGGGAAGAGCACTCATGGATTTGGAGCAGAACGAAATTAAATTCCAGGTGAATGATGAAGAAGGCACTTTTCAAGCGAGCAAGGGTATGAAACTACCCCATGAGTATGAGAGTATTTTAGTGATTGACGTTGTTGATGAGGTAGAAGATGCCGTCGAATTGAAAATGGAAGAACATTGCATTGGTGAGGCATTGGCGGCTATTTTGGTAAACTTTGATGGTGATGACATGGATGGGTACATGGAGCCGGTAAATGCATTGGAGGGTCTTGGATCTTATACTTATACTCCGGCAAAGCTTTCTCTTGACCTGGAGAATAGGGCCACACCTCCCTCAAAGCCATCAATCATTGAGCCACCACAATTAGAGCTCAAGCCACTTCCTCCGTGCTTAAGGTATAAATTTCTTGGCCCTAATGATACTTTACCCGTAATCGTTTCGTCTTTGTTAAATGATGTGCAGGTAAACCAATTATTGGAAGTCTTGAAAGAGCATAGGCAAGCCATTGGATGGACAATTGCGGACATTCGTGGGATCCCCGCGGGAATTTGTGAACATGAAATCCAATTGGAAAGCGAGATGAAACCAAGTGTGGAACGTCAACGTCGATTGAACCTACCAATGCAAGAGGTAGTCAAGAAAGAGATTATCAAGTGGTTAGATGTCGGGGTAGTCTACCCCGTTGCCGATAGTTCTTGGGTGAGCCCGGTGCAATATGTGCCGAAAAAGGGAGGCATAAACGTGATTGAAAATGAAAAGAATAAACTCATCCCAATAAGAACGGTGACCGGATGGCGGGTGTGTATGGACTATAGGAAGCATAACAGTGCTACGTGCAAAGACCACTTCCCTGTGCCTTTTATTGATCAAATGCTTGATCGGCTAGCGGGGAGGTCATTCTATTGCTTCCTCTATGGGTATTATGGCTACAATCAAATCAATATCACTTTGGAAGATCAAGAGAAAACTACTTTCACTTGCCCGTATGGCACTTTTGCCTTTTGACGGATGCCATTTGGCTTGTGCAATGCTCCAGCCACTTTTCAAAGGTGCATGATGTCCGTCTTCTATGACATGGTAGAAGACTTTCTTGAAGTATTCATTGATGATTTCTCGGTAGTTGGTGATTCTTTTGAGCATTGTCTTAACAATCTTAGACAAGTTCTTGAGATATGTGAGGATACCAACCTTGTGCTAAATTTGGAGAAGTGTCACTTCATGGTAAACGAAGGCATTGTGCTAGGGCACAAAATTTCAAAGAATGGTATTGAGGTCGACCGGGCTAAAATTGAGATTATTTCTAAACTTCCTCCACCTACCTTCGTCAAAGGTGTTCAAAGTTTCTTGGGCCACGCCAGCTTTTATAGGCACTTCATCAAGGACTTCTCCAAGATTGCTAATCCTATGTGCAAACTCCTTGAAAAAGATGCCAAGTTTGTGTTTGATGAGAAATGCCTCAAAGCCTTTGAGGAATTAAAGCTAAGGCTCACCACGACACCTATTATTGTCACACCCGATTGGTCTCTTCCTTTCGATCTCATGTGTGACACCAGTGGTGTAGCCATTAGAGCGATGCTTGGCCAACGTCACAACGAAGTGATTTATCCGGTATACTATGCCAGTAAAACAACCAATTGGGCACAAATGAATTACTCGGTAACTGAGCAAGAGCTTCTTGCCATTGTTTATACCTTCGAGAAGTTCTGGGCCTATTTGTTGGGGTCCAAGGTGGTAGTGTATACAGATCATGCGGCTCTTCGCTATCTCATGGCAAAGAAGTATGCAAAGCCTCGGTTGATTCGATGGGTCTTGTTGTTGCAAGATTTTGACTTTGAAGTGAAGGATCGCAAGGGAACTCAAAATCAAGTGGCAGATCATTTGTCAAGACTTGGGGAGGCAGGGAGACCAAAGGAAGATCTTGAAATCAATGATGCTTTTCCGGATGAGCAAATATTGGCGTTGTCTAGCACTTTTGCTCCGTGGTATGCCCATATTGCTAACTATTTGGTGAGTGACCTTATTCCGGAGGGATTGGAGTCATATCAAAAGAAAAAGTTCTTGAGATATTGTCGGCAATATTATTGGGAAGAGTCATTCTTGTTCCGTGTGTTTGCTGACAATATGATTAGACGATGCATTCCAGAACAATAGATTATGCCCATTCTAAAGGCATGCCATGACTCACCGGTCGGAGGCCATCACGGAGGAAACCGAATGGCAGCAAAGGTACTTGAATATGGATATTATTAGCCGCAAATCTATCATGATACTAAACAAATGGTCAAAGTGTGCGACCAATGTCAAAGGCAAGGATCAATCTCCAAGAGGCATGAAATGCCGATGCACTTTGTGATGGAGATAGATATTTTCGACGTTTAGGGAATTGATTTTATGGGTCCCTTTGTGAGCTCTTGCGGAATGAAGTATATCTTGGTCGATGTTGATTATGTCTCCAAATGGGTTGAAGCAGATGCCTTACTGAACAATGAGGCGAGGAGTGTGACCGCCTTCTTGAAAAGAAATATTTTCACTCAGTTTGGCACTCCTAGAGCCATTCTTAGTGACGGTGGATCTCATTTCTGCAACAAAGCTTTTTTGGGGCTTCTTGAGAAGTATGGTGTGAAGCACAAGGTGGCCACACCTTATCATCCGCAATCAAGTGGTCAAGTTGAGGTTTCCAACCGGGAGATCAAGAGCATCCTAGCAAAAATTGTTAACGCAATAGGACCGACTGGTCAAGAAAGCTAGATGATGCCTTGTGGGCATATCGCACGACATACAAAACTCCTATCGGTACTTCTCCTTATCGGTTGGTTTTCGGTAAAGCTTGTCATCTACCCCTGGAATTGGAACCCAAGGCTATGTGGGCATTGTAAAGGTTGAACTTGGACTGGACCGAAGCTGCTAATTTGAGGTTAACACAACTCAATAAAATGGAGGAATTTCGTTTCCATGCTTATGAGAGTGCAGTTGTGTACAAAGAACGGATGAAGTTTGTCCATGATAAGAAAATCCTAAAAAGAGAGTTTAAATCGGGTGACTTAGTCTTGCTCTTTAACTCAAGGCTAAAACTATTTTCGGGCAAGCTCAAATCCAAATGGTCCGGTCTATTCAAAGTGATCAATGTCTCTCCTTATAGAGCGGTGGAACTAGCATCGAAAGATGGGTCCCGGACATTCAATGTAAATGGCCAACGTATCAAGCATTATTTGGGTACAGATGGAGAGAAACATGTGGTGGAGCAATTGGCTCTGAAAGATGGTCCGCGTCCGACCACTGACTGAATCAAAAGAAACATCAACTTCGTCGTGCAGCGACGTTAAATCAAGCGCTTCATGGGAGGCAACCCATGGGTGGTAACACTCTTTTGTTCTTTGAATTTTTAATTTTTTATAGATAGATTTACTTGAGAAATTTAAAGAATGTGTTAGAGTGCAGGCAGTTCAAAAGATCACTACACATGGTGGGAATGCATGAGAAAGGTAAAAAAATCGCTATGTGAAGTCAGTTGCAAAGATGCGGTCGCATTTTAACTATGCGGACCACATATTGATCGCAAACCTAAGTAGTGGATTTGGCCAAAATTGGGTGTTAGAATGCGATGTGGTTGTGCACTATGCGGACCGCATTTTACTTATGCGATCGCATTGTGCACCGCATTTCTGACTCTTCATCAGTTCACTTGAAACCACCTCATAACACATATGCGGTCGCACTGTGTGTTATGCGGTGCCTTACCTACCGCAGAATTGACAAGGTATGTGGCTGCATTTTTTTCTAGTCTCTAACTCACTCAAAACAAAACAAAAAAAGGGTAAAAAGAACAAAGAAAACAAAATGAACAAAGAAAAATAAAAAGGGGGAAAATATGAACGGACACAGGGCAGTAAACAACAAGGAATCGAATCGTCCAAGCTTCAAATCTTCAAACTCATCCCTGTAGTGTGCACACAAATCCTCGCTGGTATGTACCCGTTCCCCACTCTTGTTGTTTACGATTCATATTGTGTGCTCGTTGATTCTCATTCATCCCGTTCTGCAAATATGTGTTTATGAGTTGTTGTGTTTAGTTGTTTCTCCGTAGTTTAGTAGATTCTGGGTTGGAAACTATCTGGTGTAATGGGTAGAAGGAAATAGGACCACCATTGCTGAGATAGTTGTTTGAATCCAGAAGAAAAAGGCATTTGCGGTCTGCAAAGTTGAAATGCGGTCCGCATTTTGGCCGCAAAACTGAACCCTAATTATTCTGATAAAGATGGTGAAATGTGGTGACTTTTTGATCGCATAACTGATATGAGGACCGCAGAGCTACACAGAACACCCAGTTTTGAACCATGTATTTTGCGGTTGTTCTGCAATCGCATTCTCCATTATGCAGTGGGGTTTGTGATCACATTTTGTGATGTATGTTTTGTGCAAGTCCATTTTGCGATGGTTATGCGGTCCGCATAGTGGTTATGAGATCGCATAACCCACCATAGACTGAGACCCCAGTTAAGACTAACAGGTTTGCGATGATTCTACGGTCCGCATTATTGTTTTGCGATCGCACAATCAGGTCGCATTTCATGTTTTTCTTTAAATTTTTCTGATTCTTCTTAGTATTGCTAAAAATGTCACTCACACTTCATATATGGATCAAAAGAAACACTCATCTTCTGCGTCAAAAAGGGCTTTTACCAGCCGTCAGGCATCAACCGCAAAACGTTTGAGGATAGAGGAAAATGTGCCAAGCCCTTCCTAGTCTGAGGAGGAGGAGTCAGAGGAAGGTGAGGAAGAGGTGAGTTCTGGATTTTCAGACAATGATGGTCCTCAGGACAAGGGCAAGTAGATTCTAACTCCGACTGTTAAGGAGGTGGAGCGAGCACATCTCAAGATAGCAATGGAACAATCGCTAGCAGATTTGGCCGCCACTGTAGATCCATCGTCCACTCAGCCACCATTGGGCGAGGCTAGCAGCTCATAGGTCCCAGCTCCAGTTATGGACCAGCCAGAGATCCCTCCTACAGTTTTGATTCCTCCACAAGTCGAGCTCTCAGTTCCAGTTCCAGCAACGGAGAGTGACCCTCCCAGCACAGAGCAGGCTACTGACTCCCATGGCGCTTAGTGCGCCCCAGGGAGCCCCTTACACTCTTTGTTTTTGTTTTTCTACATTGGGGGTGGTAGCCTTGTAATGATATTTTAGTAGCCTTGTGATAGTTTTTGTGACATTAGAAACTATTGTACATATGTATTCCTTTGTGTTATAGAAACAGTTGTACATATGTATTCCTTTGTGTTGTGTAGTTCGTATTATGCTTATATTAGTATTTATGATACCCTTATGCATGCATAAAAGAAAAGTAACAAAAATAAGTAGATGGTAGTTAGTAATGAATTCCCCTTGGTTTTTCTTATCCAGGTTCTTTTCCAAGGATGTAATAGTAGAACTGGGGCAGTAAAATGAAACATATTGATCGGTCTGGTTTAACTATTTAGTCTCAAGCATGTGTGTCTATATATAGCATATACCCTTCCACATATATAAAAAAAAAAGAGAAATCAACTATGTGAATTTGAGGCCCTCTCTATGACTCTCTGTCTACCTAGAGTCATACGTATATATATGATGAAAGCTTTGAGTTTCCAAGTGTTGACTCGAGGTCTTCAAAATATGTGAGCTAAACAATTCGTGTGCCGTGTGTGTGAGATTTCTTTGTATAAATAATTCTTGTGTTGCTTCTACCATCTAGAACTTACCCGGTTGGTTTTTCGATGCTTATAATAACTATACTTGGTTGGAGAAATGACCTTAGGCAGTCTTTGTAATTTTCGGAAAACCAGTTAGCCTTTCAAGCCACCAATTGTACAGATAGTATCCCTAGTCACCCCATTTGAGCCTTTAGCTTTTTCTTTGTCCAACTCATTACAAACCTTTCCCCTTTTTTGTAAAATAATTTCCTCTTTTGAACCCGTCCCTCCTTGAAACATTGAGAATGAGGCTAAAAGCCTAATTTGAGGGTGTGATGTCAAAATGGAAATTGGTGAGTTTGTACATTGAGTGTAGGATCATATACCTCAAAATATTTGTATTATGTTATTCAAGCTCCAATATGTATAAAAAATGTATGTATATAAAGTATGGAGCCTTGAAGAAAACTAGAGAGGTATTTAAGGTTGTTCTAGATTGGGAACTAGAAGCCAATGAGGCTATGTGGGTTGAAGAAAAACAAAGTGCAAAAAGAATGAAGAATATGAGTAGTATTCATGGAGGGTGAAGTCACTTTTATCCAAATGCTTACCCGACCCTTCCCTAAACCTACATTACAAGCTTAAAATGTCCTTATGGGATCTTCAACCGAGCATTCTTAGAATAAAGCGATGAATCAAAATAAGGGCAAGCCTATGGTATGGTATGTTGAAACACTTGAAACTCTTTCCTGAGAGTGAGTGTCTTTGTGAATTCGTCCCTTCTTGATGTTGACATTGTACATATTGTGATTTTGGGACTTTCTTTATAGTGAGGGTACATGAATTGTAAGGATTGAATAAAAGTTGAGTTTTTGAGTTAAATGTAATTGCACTCAGCTGAGGGTAGCACTTAGTCACCTTGTGGGAGGCTCAAAATTCACAAGTTGGTTAGTTTTTCTTGTATATATTGATTGGTTCAGGAAGGGTAAAACAATAGAAGTCACATGCTTGAAGTACTAGCAACAAACACCACCCGTGGTCATTTTTGGTTCAAGTTCTGTAAATAGAGTCTAGAATAGGATAGTGTCGTGATAATTGCTTGAGGACAAGCAAGAGTTTAAGTTGGGGGTGTTGATGTGTCGGGGAATTTCGGCACATTTCAATACTAATTACTTAGATTTTAGATTGTTTTAATGCAATTATCTCCTTTACTTATGTAATTTTAGTGTTTCTACAGTACATAAGGACTAAGGACCCAAGAGCATGGAAATGAAAGCAAAAAGACAAGAAAAGATCAAAATGTATCAAAAATGCGGTTCTGTGAAGCGTTATACGATTACAGATCACATATGTGAGCCGCGTAATCAACACTCATATCGCAAACAAAAGCAGAGTTCTGGGCAAATCTCAAGTCAAGAATGCGGTCCATTATGCGAGCCGCAGAGTGGACCGCAAACCAACCATGAAGGTTGCTGAAGGACGAATGTGCGATGCAAAATGCAATCGCATTTCTACAATGCGAACCGCAAATCTAGAATTCGATGAAGATCTGAAAACTAGGGTTCCAGTCTGCGATGAAGACGTCCAAAATGCGGACCGCATGTACGCTTTGCGACATGAATGCGGTTGCATTTCTGATCTGAAAGGGTAGTTTTGTCCTTTTTCTATTTCGATTTTCAGTCCACCATAAATAGCTTTATGATGTTTTTGTGGGCTTATTTTGTCTAGTTTTTGAGCTACATTCAAAGACTTCAATATTCTTCACTTTTGGCATCTTGTGGGCCAAGAATCTTCACTTTGTAAGCTTTATGGCATTTATTATTCTCTTGCTTTTGTATTTTAGTATGAGTAACTAACTCAAAATACTAAGGTTGTGGACCCTAAATGGGTGTTATGTTAATGTGTGTTTAATATTGAATATATATATAATAGTTGGTTGATATTTATTTACTTCTCATTCTTCATTTATTTTTGGTGGTTGCAAACATTACCAAGTGCTATTAAATTCTTCATTCGGCTTCGTTGTTGGCTAATTTCACAGTTATAATAGATTAACTATATTGCTTAAGGGTGGCTTCAATACGACTCCAAGTCTGAACCCTTTTGTATTCGAAGCACCATCCGTAAAGAGGTTCCAAATTCCCTAAGACATCCCCATGTTTACCAACAATTCTTTTTCAACCTCGGGTATTAAGGCCGTTATAAAGTCAACCACGAGATGTGTCTAAATTTGAGATTTAATGGATGTCTGAGGTTGATACTCAATATCGTACCCACTTATTTCAATGGCCTAGTTGGCCAATCGTCCCAGAGTTCAGGTTTGTGCATTATATTTTGCAATCGGTAATTAGTCACAACACATATTGGATGTCACTGAAAATATTATTTCAGTTTTCTAGAGGCGCTTAGCAAAGCAAGCGCCAGTTTTCTAGGTGAGGGTACCTAGTTTCGGCCTCACCTAGGGTCCTACTAACATAGTAAATTGGAAATTGCATACCTTGCCCTTCCAAAACTAGGACTCCACTTAACGCTATCTCCGATACTGCCATGTTCAAGAATAGTTGTTCGTCTGCCTTCGGTGTATGAAGTAGTGGCGGGCTCAATAGATAACGCTTGTGTTCTTCCAAGGCTCGTTGGCATTATAAGTTCCACGAGAATTTGTTTTTCTTTTTCAGTAACGAGAAAAATTGGTGGCTCTTATCGGAGAACCTCAAGATGAATCGCCCATGGGCGACAATGCGCTCTGTAGCCTTTGAACAACTTTCACGTTGTCCGCTACTATAATATCCTCGATATCCTTAATTTGTTTAATATATGTTCATTAGTTTTTATTTTTGTTTCCCAGTTCAAGTATCTATCAACCAAATTAAGAGCAACATATATTCCATCCGATCAATTTTACTTGACATGTATACTAAAAATAGATATTCACTTTTACTTGGCACTTTACGCATATAAAGACAATTTTTTCATGTCTTACCCACAGTCTTTATTACAATATCAAATTATTTTTTCAAATCCAATAAAATATGCATCAATTAATATGGGTAACATGATAAATTATGCACTTTATTTATTATTTCTTAAGGGGCGTGAAAAGTCAAAACGTGCCAAGTAAACGTGATCGGAGTGAGTATATTATTAATTGTTTTCAAAGCTTTACAGAACTTTTACCCCTTGAAAATGAAATTGACAGTTCAATTGAGACTTGGATTTTTTTCAATTTTCGAAGTTCTTTATTTTCGTTTTTAGTTAAATGTGTGAAATGGAATAAATTCTACGAATTTTTGAAAATCAAGCAATGAAACACCCATTTTATTACATTCTTTCCCTTATAAAATTACACAGCAAATCTGACTTGAGTGGCAAAGTAGGTCCATCTTTAACTTCCATAATTTATTATTCCTAAACTTGGATAAAATATTTACTAAAGACAAATTTATAACTCAAAGTGATTTTTTTAAATATATCCCATACCTATAATAATTTTGTTTACCCTTAAAATCGGATAACAATTAAATTTATATATGATTCTAAGGATACATGGTATGAAATGATACAAGAGCGGGAAATTAGATCAACACATAAATGAACAATAGAAAAATAGATTCAACCTTCACATATTGAGCAAACCATAGCCTTATGAGATTGATTTCCCTTTAGCCAATAACAATGATATTATGACAGGCAAAGCCAAAATATGTTGAAGCTAGAACTAACAGTATACCGCATTCGATCTGTATTACAATTTGTCCATGAATAACTCAGCCCCCTATATTTATTGGGGGAAAACGTACCTTTTTAGGTAGTATATTATAAGAAACAATAATCTTGATTTAGTGGACCATTGGCTCTCTTTTTGGCCAATCACGTGGTTTATGCCATAACGATTAGTTAAATGGTGAGAATTACGGATCTCTGTCGGCTGAGTTGGCAGGTCTTTTCTTCGAGGCCGTTAAGAATAGAATCGGTTGCATCCTTGATAAACTCAAGGGCAAGTCTGATGATTTTGATGGCTGGCTTTAATATTGTTTCGTGTTCGATATTTATCATATTCCGATTTGGATGATTATGTTGGACATTAGATCGAACCCCAAACTTTAATATCCAGATCGGTGTTACCCGTGACTTTGATTTCTACCCAGACACGGATGTGCCGATTCCAATCTATTAATTCAGATGCCCGGTCGAGCATCAGGCTCGATTTTACATGTATACAGATAGTCCATTCACTTTCTGGGGAGAAAATGACAAGAAACAATATGAGACCTCGATTCTCGCTTTGATAAATCATGATGTAAGCAACAAAAAGTCACCGAAATGTCCCATCCGTACAGTTTTCAAGGCATTAAATGTGCGTCAATCGACGGTCGGACACTACTGGCAACAAACTGTCATTACTATAAATATCCCCCTTCTTCATTTGTTCAATATTTATCTTCAAATATCTTCTTTTCTCATCTTCAAAATTCTTTGTATTCGTCAAAGCTTATACTTTCAGATATTTGTACTTCACCTGTTTTATATCAAAATACCAAGTATCCCCTTTCAGTTTCCTCCTGTTCTTCTTCATCCGTAAAAGAAAGATGGCTAAGATCTCCAAAACCGTTTCACAAAAGGAATCTACTTCCTCGTCACGGTCGGTCGGAAAGGAACCAGTGACGGAGCCATGCCCTAAAGAGTTTTTTCCTGGAGGGTGTTTCATCAATTCTGATTTCAAGGTTGAAAAGACTTCCTCGATATCGTGTTGGTGTGAGCTGCTATCGAGATATATACGTTCGATCCCTGATGATCTCCTCTCCCAGGTTAAATAGGATTGCAACTGGGCTAATAAACATGTGATGGTGCCTACACCCGAGGAAGCAATCACCACGCACGTGGAGAGTTTCTTAAGTGTTTACACTTACCCCTTCATGTTGGGTCACTTGGAACCAATTATTATTGATTTCTACAAGAAGTACGTAATGAACCTCGGTCAAATTCACCCCTCTTTCTAGAGGATAGTGATATTACTTCTCTAGCAAAATTGATGGGTTTCCTTTTAGCCTCAATCATCTCATACATCGGTATAGTCCCCGACTCTATCAATAGGGGCTAATAAAACTTTCTCGACGGTCCCTCAGGGCACTTTTCTTGAGCGCAAACGAGGATTGGGACTGAAGCTGGATGGGCCGATTCATTCGAGTGAAGACCTCGGACCTGATCCTGGCCAATGATATGCCATTTCCAGAGAGATAGAACATGAAGCGTAAGTATTTCTTTGCCTTTAAGGCTTTGCTTATTGTGTTTTTTTATTTTTCCTCACTTCCTTATCAGCGTTTTTCGATGCAGCTATTGCTTGGATGTCGGGTGCGATTACTCGACTCGAGGACTGGGTTAGGGGCCTAGAGTCGCAGAGGATATATTCTGAGCGCGCATGGTGCAATTTCTCGAAGGGTCGACTGGAGGCCCGTAATCATGGTAAATTTTCCTTTCCAATTTAATAATTGGTCCTTCTCGGACTTCTTCTCGAGCCTACTCATCTTTTTTCTTTTGAAGGTATCAGGTAGGATGTGGAAATAAGGCCCCCGTCTGGTGATGAAACATTCCTTACCCAACATCAATTCTGAAGCAGGTGAGAGAGAAGAAGAGGAAAAGGGATTTTATCTCCATGAATTCGAAGGGGAAGAAACCCAAAACGAGTCAAGTACACAAACCCATGGGAAGCATCGATGCTCTATCCTCAGACTTAGTCTGTTGGCTAAGGGATGAGTCCGAAAAATAAGAAGAAGAAGAAGAGGGATCCGGGCTGGTGGCCCGTGTACAGGCAGGTGTCATGATTCAAGGAACCCCCAAGCCGGTGGAGCTAAAACTGTACTGCCTCAACTTAGTGAGCTCGAGAAAGGAGACTTAGCCAAAGCCTCCAAACCAAAAAGGGTTGAAGTCGATTCGCCTCGAGTTGGGAAGGCTATCGATGAGGCAGTTGATGCTAGTGTAGAAACCAGGCTAGAAGCCTCTCGAGATGAAGGCGAGGCCTCCCAAGATGAAGGCAGCGCCCTAAAAGATTTACTTGGGGTGATAAATACTGATGATTCCCCCACATTTCCCTTATTCACTAAGTTGATGATCAAAGAATCTCAGGAGGTGGAGACTTGCCATGATGTAGGGGTCCATAGAGCAGAAGACCCTTCACATGGCTGTTTTGATGGAGTCAAGGATGTGACCAGTTTGGGTGAATTGGAGGTGACAGGGAAGGGTTTGGAAATAAATGCGGCTCCCTCGAGCCATAAATTGATCCATCGGTTCCCGGATCCAAGCATAGACCCTGGCCGAAAGCGATCGGTCATCATCTTGATCCCAGAGGATGCTCGAGTCCTTTTTCCCCCCATAAAGATGGCCAGCTTTCTTCGATACTTGGTAACCAAAGAAGACCAAGCTAAAATGGTTGAGTTGGAAGGACCCTGCCTTTTCAATGAAGCTCAACAAGCACTAAAACAGGTAATCCTATATCTCCTTAACGATGTCAATTTTTGCACTTATGATTTTTTCCTTTTATATAACTTCTTTTCTTTGTTTGTAGACTTTGGTTCTTCATCACGAGGCCTTTTCTCTAAAATCGAGGGGAGTTGAGCTGGTATGAGACTAAAGTCTTGGGCTAACTGAGAAAAATGATGCTTACAATTTTCTTAGTGAGCCAATAGACGGGGAAGCTAAAGGCCCCCGGACTGAGCTAGAAATGGCTCAAAAAGAGCATGTTGACCTGGCCGAGCAGGTAAGAAGAATCTTTGAAGTTAGTGATGGTAAATTATGAACGGTGACTAATGATCCGAACCCGTAGGTCCAACAAAAACTCGACATGATCGGGCATCTCCGTGAAAAGGTAGATGAAGTAAAAACTGAGGCCAGAGAATGAAAAAAGAACATGGATCATCTGGCCTTAGCAAAAAGAGACTACCCGAGCCCAGCTGGGTTCAACAATTTTCGATTGGGAGAGCCTGGTCGCGGAGCTCGAAGCGGCCAAATCAAAGATCAAAGCAACCAAGGCCGATTAATGTAGTGATTGCTGTTTAATGAGTCGATGTTGAGGTTGCTCAGGTTCGAGCAAAGAACGCCATCGAGCATGCCAAATGCCAATCTCAAAGGGACACCCTTGAGGAAATCCATGCTCGAGGATTCACCTCACAACCAAGATCGAGAATGCTAAGGCGCTTGAAGCTGAATCTAGGAAGTTAGCTTATCCCGAGGATGATCATGACCCTGAGAGCTTGAGCAAATTCAAAGGTGGGTGTCATGACCCCAAATACCGGTCTTGATGGCGCCTATCACATTACAAGGCAAGCCAACCCAAACATCTAATCACAACCCTTTTCCTTATAACAAGCCATTTTCCAACACAGGTTTAATTACCAGATTTTTATAATAAGCGTTTGAAAACAACAAAATATATGCAAAAGTCAAATAAACATGAAACTACAAAGCCCCAAATATCTGGTGTCACAAGTCTAGAGCCTGTAATACATGACTGAATGTCTAATACATCATAAGTCTAGAAAAATGCAAAAAAGAACATGATATGGAGGAGAAAATAGGGTTGCGGATGCCATGCAACTACCTCGCAATCTCTGTCAAACACTGGATCAGCTGAGGACCCTCACTCGGGCACCTGGATCTGCACACAAGATGCAGGGAGTAATGTGAGTACGCCAACTCAATATGTAACTAATGTATATAAGGACTGAAAGCAGTGACGAGCAGTTAAAAATTATATAATTGAATAAAAAATAGGATAAGAGATAAACTTCATATTTCAAAACCAGTTTTGTTGTAAAATCATCAATTTCAGTTTAAACACTTGAAATCATATACTTAGCAATTTTTCCAACAGAGGCTTATTCTAAAAGAAGAGTGAAATCAGTGAAAATATCATAACGTGGCCCCTCGGGCAAGGTATTACTCAGAATATGGCCTCTCGGGTGGCCTCTCAGTCACTCATGACTCACTCTCGTCACTTAGTACTCACTCTCAGCGATCAGGCTCATTAATATCTCATAACAATAGAAATGATAGAAAACCGCTGCGGCATGCAGCCCGATCCATAATATTTATTCTACTACGCTCACAGGGGGTGTACAGATTCTGGAGGGGATCCTACAGCCTAAGCGTCATATCTTTGTGGTGCGCAGCCCGATCCAATATATATACACCAATGCGGCGTGCAGCCCGATCCATATAAGTATCGTTTTGGCGTGCAGCCCAATCCATAACTCACACATATATAAATATCCTCACCATTAGGTTCTCAACCTCTCTCGGTCATTAACCTCACAGCCTTTCGGACACAATAGTAGAAATTAGGGAACTCAGTCCAAACAATCCTCACACTTAGAAGTGGAGTGATAAAACCAATTTTAAACATTTAAATAGGTAAAACATGACTGAGGATATGCTTACAACAATTAAAGTGAGGAAAGACAGTAAAAATGCTCGTAAGGATCTCAACATGTCGGCTCAAGGCCCCAAGCATGGCATACAACCCATAATACAGTATAAATGACTAAAGTACGGGATAATATAAGACTCCAAATTAAATACGTCGCTTCATAGACGTTACGAGATGGACCAAATCACAATCCCTATAGGTGCACGCCCATACGCTCGTCACCTAGCATGTGTGCCACCGTATTTATCAAAACAAGTCAAATACCAGGGTTTGGTACCCCCTCAGTTCCAGATTTACAATGGTTACTTACCTCAAAGCGGTGAAAATTCTACTCCGCGTTGACTTTGCCCGTCGAATCTGCCTCCACTGGTGTCGTATCTATCCAAAATCAGAATCAAGCCATCAAAATATGCTAAGGGAACGAAGACCAAGTGAAAACAATCAAATAATACCAAAAATCCCAAAAATTCCCAAACCCGACCCCCATGCCCATGTCTCGAAACTCGATAAAAATCACATCTATGGAATCCTTATCATCCCGCAAGTTCATACATACCAAGAACACTGAAATCGGAGTCCAAATGACCCCTCAAATTCCCATTTTAAGGTCTCTTAATCTCAAGCCCTAATTCCTCAATTTTTAGACCTAAATTCCATGATTTATTATGTAGATTTCACATTAGAATCGAGTTTTAAGTCCAAAATTCTTACCTCCAAGTGATTCCCCTTGAATCCCTCTTCAATCTCCTTCAATAAGCTCCAAAAACGACCAACAAATGGAAGAAATAAACCCCAAATTCGCGAACAAGACGACTATTTAAATCTTCTGCCCAGGCCTAAAATACTTCTTCGCGTACGCGGTCCAAGCCTCGCTTTTGCGAAGTACAAAAATACCTTGACTAAAATTCCTATTTCGCGATCGCGAACGCGATGCTTTACTCAGACATGCCTTCGTGATCGCGTTCCACCTATCGCGAATGCGATGAATTAAACTACCTGAAGCTCAACCGCCCATTTCTTCTATGCGAACGCGATGCACAGATGCCCAGCCCTTCGTGAACGCGGAGCCTTCCTTGTGAACGCGAAGGCTGAATTTCAAGCTTCCTCAACTAACCCTTCGTGAACGCGGGGACCCTCTCGCGAACGCGAAGGTCATTTTTCTGCAGCACTGACCTGCAATTTTTTTAAGGTTCCAAGCTTCGCGGAATGGCCCGATTGACCACCCGAAACTTACCCGAGGCCCCTGGGACCTCAACCAGAAGCACCAACATGACCCAAAACCTTATTCAAACTTGTACCGATCTTGAAAAAACCTCAAACAACATCAAATCAACCAAAACAAATCGGATTCAAGCCTGAGTTTCCAAAATTTTCCGAATTCCTCTTTTGATAAAAAACCAACCAAGTCACGTCCGAATAACTTGAAATTTTGCACGCATATCCCAAATGATACAAAGGAACTACTGCAACTCTCGAAATCCCATTCTGACCCCTATATCATAATCTTACCTACCAACCAGAAATTGCCAAAAATCCAATTTCGCCAATTCAAGTCTAAATCTACTCCGGATCTCCAAAACTCATTATGATCATGCTCGTAAGTCCCAAATCACCTCCCGAAGCTAAACGAATCATCAAAACTCGCACAGAGCCCTCTAACACATAAGTCAACATCCAGTTGACTTTTCCAGCTTAACCTTCCTCAAAAGAGACTAAGTGTCTAAAACCATGCCAAATCCTTTCCGAACCTTAACCAATCAACCTGATCACATGTAGAACCATTATACAAAGAAATTAGAAGTAGAAATGGGGGAAACAGAGTGGTAACTCATGAGACGACAAGCTGGGTCATCACATCCTCCCCAACTTAATCAAATATTCATCCTCGAACGAGTCAAGAAACATACCTGAAGCCTCAAAAAAGTGAGGATATCTGCTCTGCATCTCCCACTCGATCTCCCAAGTAGCCTCCCTGACGACCCAAAATAGCTACTGGCTCCACATCATAAGTCAAATCATCATCCAACTGAACCGTGAATCCAAAACATGAGATGGATCCCCAATATACTTCTGGAGCATAGAAACATGAAACACCGAATGCACACTCGACAAACTGGGTGGCAAAACAAGTTCATAAGCCACCTCCCCAATCCTCCAAAGCACCTCAAAAGGCCTAATGAACCGAGGACTAAATTTCCCTTTCTTCCCAAATCTTGTAACGCCCTTCATGGGCGAAGCGTTTAACAGAACCTTCTCGCCAACCATGTAAGACACATCTCGAACCTTCCTATCAGCATAACTCTTCAGCCTCGACTGCGTTAGACGGAGCCTCTCCTGAATTACCTTCACCTTTTCCAAAGTATCATGCACCACGTTTGTTCCCAACAGCCTAGCCTTACTAGGCTCGAACCAAACAACTGGAGATCTACACCGCCTCCCATACAAAGCCTCTTACGGAGCCATCTGAAGACTCGACTGGTAGTTGTTGTTATATGCAAACTCTGCAACTGGTAGGAATTGATCCCATGACCCTCTAAAATCAATGAAACAAGCGCTCAACATGTCCTCCAATATCTGAATAGTGTGCTCGGACTGCCCGAGCATCTGAGGGTGAAAAATTATGCTCAACTCAACCTGAGTACCCAACTATCGCTACACAGACCTCCAAAACTATAAAGTAAACTAAGTGCCCCTATCTGAAATGATGGAAACTGGGACACCATGCAACCAAAAAATCTCCTGGATATAGATCTCTGCCAACCACTCTGAAGAATAGGTAGTACACACACGAATGAAGTGCGCGGATTTGGTCAGCCGATGCGGACTTGGTCAGCCGATCCAGAATCACCCAAATAGCATCGAACTTTCTCAAAGTCCATGGAAGTCCAACTACAAAGTCCATAGTGATTCTCTTCCTCTCGCGAATATCCATCTGCTGAAGCAAGCCACCCGGTCTTTGATGCTCATATTTTACCTACTGATAATTGAGACACCGAGCTACAAATCCTACAATGTATTTCTTCATTCTTCATGACAAATAATGCTACCTTATATCCTGATACATCTTCGCAGCACTCGAATTAATGGAATACCACGACCTATGTGCCTCCTCCACAATCAACTCCCGAAGCCCATCCACATCTGGCACACAAATCCGGCCCTGCATCCTCAACACCCCATCATCACCAATAGTCACATATCTGGCACCATCATGTTGAACTCTATCCTCTAGGACAAGCAAATGCAGATCATCATACTGGAGCTCTCTGATGTGATCATTTAAGGAAGACTGAGAAACCACGCAAGCCAATACCCGACTGGACTCAGAAACATCTAACCTCACGAACCAATTGGCCAAGGCATGAACAAAAAATACAAGAGGTCTCTTCCTAACTGGAATATATGCCAAACTCCCCATACTCACCGCCTTTCGTCTCAAGGCAACGACCACCATATTGGCCTTCCCTGGATGGTACAATATAGTGATATCATAGTCCTTAAGCAACTCCAACAACCTCCACTGCCTCAAATTGAGATCCTTCTTATTGAACAAGTGTTGGAGGCTATGATGATCAGTAAACACCACACAAGATAGACCATACAAGTAATGCCTCCAAGTCTTCAATGCTTGAACTATGGCAGGCAACTCTAAATCATGAACGGGTTAGTTCTTCTCATGTGGATTCAACTAACGCGAAGCATAAGCAATAACTCTACCCTCATGCATCAAAACAAAACCAATACCCACTCTAAAAGTATCACAATACACAGTATATGAACATGATGCTGATGGCAAAACTAACACTGGGGCTATGGTCAAAGCTATCTTGAGCTTCTGAAAGCTCTCCTCACACTAGTCCGACCACACAAATGAAGCACCCTTCTGAGTCAACTTGGTCAAGGGAGATGCGATAGATAAGAATCCGTGAACAAACTGGCAATAATAGCCTACCAAACTGTTAGCCCAAGAACAGGTGAAGTTTCGAAAGATTGACAAAAGAACTCAAACATTAACCAGGTCCATCTTGTGAAGCACATTTATGATCAACTTGTACATGTGAGATGCACGTAAAGGAGATAAGTCTAACTGATCAAGCTACAATATCTCCTGATCTGATTGAAAAGGTTGCATATTGGTTAAGAAGGGAAAGATTCCTTACATGAATAGAACACGATTTTGGATGAAAATACTGTTAGAGTTTGAGATCATCATGAACTCTTCTATGAAAGAAGAGTAGCAATTGAATCCCACTAAAGCTCTGATTACTAACCTATTAAATGTCAGTGTTGTTCTCTTTTACAAGTAACGCACATAAGCAGAAGTTAAACTTAAATTGAGAGCAAGGGATCAAGGCAATTTTGCAAGCAATTTATGTGTCATTTGATTATGCAATCTTAAAGCTTCTTGAACGAGATTAAAGAACCAGTTCCATTGTGTCTATCTTTTATTCTTGTTCAATTGTAGTAGGTGATTTAACTTTGTACCTTTCAGCTTTCATAGAAGCAATTGTATTAGCTACCTAGAGTGTTCAAGCTAGAGTTATCTTGAAGTTGTCGCAACAGTTGAGGCTGTGTGCCACAATGAGATTAGATTTAATCCTTAGGTTTACAAAGAGTTTTTGTAAATGATGTTTTGGCTCAGTGATTTTAGTGGAAGTTTTGGAAAATACTACTAAGTAGTATGTCATGATTTTTTCACCTTTTGAGCTAGGTATTTTCCACGTAAAATCGCCGTGTGTTTATTTTCTGTGTTTATTATTCCGCAAACAATAGTAGTTAGAACACATAGAAGAATCAGGTTCTTCTATAGTTTAGTTAATCAAAAATTAAGTACCACACAAATCACCCCACCCCCCATGTGTGGTATTGACGCTTAAAACATAAATTGGTATCATAGCGGGTTATCCTTGAAAAGGCTAACACCTTAGGAAAAGATCAAGATGAGTGCACCACCTGGAAACTGGGAAGGGAAATCCACGATAGGCCTCCACTCATTAATGGTCAGTACTATTCTTGGTGGAAGAACAGGATGAGAAATCATATCATAGGAGAAGACTATGAACTCTAGGACATAGTAAGTGATGTTCCCCTGGCAACTACAAAGAAGAATGCTAAAGGAGTGGATGTGCCAAAGACAAGAGCTGACTGCACTGCCGAAGACTTGAAGAAATGGGAGAAGAATGCGAAGGCCAAGAAATGGCTTGTGTGTGGACTGGGTTCAAATGAGTACAGGAGGATTAAAAGTTCTACCACTGCTAAGGAAATATGCGACACTTTACAAGTGCCTCATGAAGTAACTCCTCAATTAAAGAGATCAAGAGGAACACTGCTATATTCTCACTATGAGAATTTCACTATGAAGGAAGGAGAATCTATCCAGGAGATGTAAACAATAGTTCACAACACTAACAAATGAACTAAAATCTCTTGGGATAATTATCCTTGAAGAAGACAAGGTTGAGAAAATCTTGACAAGAGTCTTACCAGTGACTTGGGAAAGCAAAATCACTGCTATTCAGGAATCAAAGAACATTGCAACCTTCAAGCGGGATGAACTGATTGGAAACCTCACTGCTTATGAACTGAGAAGGCAAATCATGAAAATGGATGCACCCAAGAAGGAAAGAGGTCTGGATCTCAGAATAGCTGAAGGTGCAAATTTGGAGGATGAAGAAATGGCCATGATCACAAGAGATTTTAAAAAGTACCTAATAAGAGGAAAAGGTTCTTCAAGAGGTACAACCTTCAAAAAACCTAGGGCTCCTAAGAAACAAATCAACGAGGGTTGCTACAAATGTGGTAAGACTGATCACATGATCAAGAACTATCCTCAATGGGAAATTGAATGGAAGAAAGAAAGGGGTGAACGAAGGAACAGGAGGAAGGAACAAGTTCAACCTAAAGGGAACAAAGGATCAACAAAAGCTATGGTTGCTACTTGGGGAGAAACATCAGATGACGACTCAGAAGACAAAGCTGGAGATGAACAAGCACTTATGGCCATCGGAGAATCAGATGATGAACAGGAGATAAGTGTTCTTCATCTCAAAGACAATATTAAATTTCTGTCTAAAGAAAGGTTATTTGAGCTATTTCTAGATTTCATTGATGAGTCTGTGATAATTAACAATGGTAAGGAAGATCTGTCTAGGGAGTGTATGATCTAAAAATCCAAGTGCAAAAATCTAGAATCTAAGGCTAATAAGAGTGACAGTAAAAATGCTGAGTTGAAGAACAGGTTCTTGAACTTGACACTAGTGTCCTAGAACTTAGGTCTGAGAACTTAAAACTGAAACTAGGAATAGGGAAGAAGAAAGTGGATTACACATATCTTACCCTAGAAGAAAACTTAGGAAAAGTGAAGGATGAGTTGTACAAGAAGGATAAGTGGATAAGAGTCTTAAAAGAAAACCTAAGGAAGGTAAAGCATGAATTAGATAGATTTTGCAAATGGAATAAGGCATCTGATGCACTTTCCTGGCTACAAGAACATCACAGTAGCAATAAAAGAGGACTTGGCTATGGGACTCAAGAACCTAAGTGGGACCCTAAAAGCAAGTAACTCACTCTTCCTGAGAACAAAATTTGCACACACTGTGGCAAGACTGGCCATTACAAAAATAAATGTAATGCAAAAGAAAAAGCCAATCAAAAGAACAAAGCTTTTGGTCAAGAGAAAAATAGGCTACCTGGGTGGGCTAAAAGGAATTTGATTTACCCTTTTGCCTATAGAAAGGGACCCAAATTAGGTTGGGTTCCTAAGACTAACCCTTGATTTCTTTTTGTAGGTCCAAGTGAAGGGAAGTAGCCAAATATGGTACATAGATAGTGGCTGCTCAAAACATATGACTGGAAGAAAGAACCAGTTCCTTTCACTTGAGAACTTAAAAAGAGGTAATATCTCCTTTGGAAATGGGAAGAAAGGTGAGATTATTAGGGTTGGAAAGGTAGGTAAGACAGACTCACACTCCACTGAGAATGCCTACTTGATAGATGACTTGAAATATATCCTAATCAATGTGTCACAACTGTGTGACTGAGGTAAGCTTGTAGCATTCACCTCTACCAAATGCTTTGTGATTAACCTTACCACTGACAAGATTGTTTTGCAGGAAAAAAGAGTTAACAATATTTACATTGTAGATTTCTCTACTCTTTTAGAGAATGAACTCACTTGCTTTTGTGTGTTTGATAATGATCCCTTCTTGTGGCTCAAAAGACTTGGTCATGCTAGTCTGAATCAACTCAAAAAATTAGTCTCTAAGGACTTGGTGATAGGGCTACCTAACATCAAAATCAAGGAAGAAAAATTTTGTGAGGCCTGCGCAAGGGGGAAGCAAGTAAGATCATCTTTTAAAAGCAAGAAAATGGTAAGCACAACCAAGACGTTGAAACTTGTTCATATGGATCTATGTGGTCCAATGAGAACATTGAGCATAGGTGGTAAGAAATATGTGATGGTACTTGTTAATGATTATTCTAGATTTTCATGGGTACTATTTTTAACTTCTAAAGATGAATCATTTAACATATTTACCGCTTTTGTTAGAAAGACTCAGAAACAACTAGGTAATCAACTTGCATCCATTAAGTTTGATCATGGAACTATATTTGAAAATGCTATGTTTGTTGAATTTTGTGATGATCATGGTATAGATCATAAATTCTCTGCCCCTAGGACTCCTCAACAAAATGGAGTAGTTGAAAGAAAGAACAGCACTCTTGAAGACATGGCTTGGACTATGCTTCTTTCTAGTAAACTGCCCTACAGCTTCTGGGCAGAGGCTGTGAACACTGCATGTTATATTATCAATAGATGCATGACTAGACCTCTTGTAGAGAAGACTCCCTATGAGTTACTTAATTGGAGAAAACCAAACATATCCCATCTTAGGGCATTTGAATGCAAGTTCTTTATGCACAATAATGGGAAGGACTCCCTAGGTAAGTTTGATCCTATAAGTGATGAGGGAGTATTCTTGGGATATTCTTCACATATCAAAGCATATAAAGTGTTCAATAAAAGAACTTTATGTGCAGAAGAAAGTGTGTACGTAGTGTTTGATGAGACTAACATTCTTTCTGAGAG
Organism: Nicotiana glauca; assembly: GCA_026770625.1. Taxonomy (NCBI): domain Eukaryota; kingdom Viridiplantae; phylum Streptophyta; class Magnoliopsida; order Solanales; family Solanaceae; genus Nicotiana; species Nicotiana glauca. The sequence continues at coordinate 134,544 of MU717443.1, read as the reverse complement.
ACATGAACATGAATATGAAGCCATTGGGCTGGTAAAGGATTTGACTAAAGTCTCAGCACATGTTAAAGTGGCAACATGGTGATGGAATAGGTTCGTCCATCCAAGGCAACCTGACAGGGGGAACTGGTCAAAGAGGAACTGAAACTAATTCCCTAAAGGAACCTGTTCATGACCATGTTCCTCAGCAATAAAACATGGGAGAAACATCTAGTAGAAATCAATTGGTTGTGAAACCTTACAAGTATCAAATTTCTCATCCTATTGAAAACATAATCACTGATCCGACATCTGGAGTCAAAACTAGATCACAATTAAAGAATCTGTGTGCTTTTGATGCTTTCATATCTCTTATTGAACCTAAAAATGTTGTTGAGGCTTTGCAGAATGCTGATTGGGTGAATGCAATGAAAGATGAACTCAATCAATTCGAGAGAAGTCAAGTTTGGCATCTAGTTCCAATACCCAAGGACAGATTAGTTATAGGCACAAAATGGGTCTGCAGAAACAAACTTGAGGAAGGTTGAACAGTTATATGAAATAAGGCAAGACTGGTGGTCCAAGGTTACAGCCAAGAGGAGGGTATAGATTATGATGAGACTTTTGCTCCAGTTGCAAGACTAGAGGCAATAATTCTCCTCATAGCCTTTGTAGCACACATGGAATTCACTCTTCATCAGATGGATGTCAAAAGTGCCTTCCTAAATAGCTACCTAAGAGAATAAGTGTTTGTGAAATAACCTCCAGGGTTTGAGAGCAAGGAATGTCCTGAGCATGTGTACAAATAAGACAAGGCACTCTATGGACTCAAGAAGGATCCTAGAGCATGGTATGAACGACTGTCCAAATTTCTACTTGAACATGGCTACAAAAGAGGTAAAATTGATAGTACTCTTTTCTTGAGGGAAAGGGGTAAGGATCTCCTTGTGGTACAAATATATGTTGATGAAATAATCTTTGTAGCCACCACTGATAAACTAAGTAAGGATTTTTCCAAATTAATGGGGAGTGAGGTTGAAATGAGTATGATGGGTGAGCTTAACTTTTTCTTAGGCTTACAGATCAAATAAAGCCCAAATGGAACTATGATCCATCAGCAGAAATATGCAAAGGAGCTGATAAAAAAGTTTAAAATGGGTGAATTAAAGGAAATAGACACTCGTATTGCAACTACCACTAAATTAGACATAGATGAAACTAGTTCATCAGTTGATCAGAATTTATATAGGGGTATGATTGGTTCACTTTTGTATCTTACTGCCAGCAGACCTGACATAGTTTTTCAGTGTAGGGCTTTGTGCTCGCTTTCAGGCTAATCTAAAAGAGTCTCACTTGACTACTGTCAAGAGGATACTGAGATATTTCAAAGGCACTACTGATCTGCGTCTTTGGTATCCTAAAGGTAGTTCAATCTAGCAGGATATGATGATGTTGATTATGCAGGTTTCCTTGTGGATAGGAAAAACACCTCAAGCAAGGCTCACTTTCTTGGTTCATGCCTTGTATCATGGGCCACTAAAAAGCAAAATTTAGTGGCCTTATCCACTACTGAGGCTGAATATGTTGTTGTTGCTTCTTATTGTGCTCAATTGCTATGGATCAAACAGCAGCTGGTAGATTTTGGTATTGAAGTTGGTTGCATTCCTATATTATGTGATAACACTATTTCTATAAGTATGACAAAGAACCATGTTCATCATAAGAGGGCCAAGCACATAGATGTTAGACACCACTTCTTAAGAGATAACTATGAGAAAGGTTTGATCTCCATAGAATTATGTGCTATTGATAAACAAAGTGCTGACATCTTCACTAAAGCACTAAGTAGAGAAAACTTTGAGAGCAACAGGTTGCAATTAGGGGTGATTAAGATCACCTAATAGGTCCAGCTCACAATGCATAAATGAAAAAAATAGGAAAAATGAAAAAAAATTGGCTAGGAACTCTGAACTTGTGTAAATATCTAGCTTAATTCTTACTCAGCTTCATACTTTAATTAGTATACTCCTGTGACATGTGTTAATATGACTCACCGAGAAAAGATAAATATGACTAAATAAAGAACCTAGTTCATCAGTATGGGTTCATCTGAAAGCTAAGGTATATTTTCTATACTCTGCACAATTAGAAAGATAAATATTTAATTCATGAGAAAAAGTCCTATAATTGTTCAGTTCCTAGAAAATTCTATCAGTTAGCTTTGAACTAGTTCTGTTTGCCTAGAACTCTAAATCAGAGAATTGCCTAAAATCTAGGGAAAATAAACCGCTCATTCAAAATTTGGAATTTTAGGTTGATAAGACCTCTAATTGACCACTACTAAAAGTTGTCGTTACCTATTAAATGTGTATCACTCTTTAAATACACATCATTTCTTCTCTCCATAATTCCAAACCGTCAAAAATTCTTCTTCACTAACACTTTCCCTCTTCTCCAAAACTCTAATTCACAAATTCTCTCAAGAAACCAACGACCATGACCAACCCACAAGACAATCCTCGAACTCCTCCACCACTCACTCCCTCAAATTCATCCATACCTCCTCCACCCAGTACATCTCGAAAACCTAGACTAAGAAGGGTGAAAATGGTGGCTCGAAAGACAATAACATCTGGGCTCCGAGGAAGAAAATAAATGAGAAGTTAAAGGCAAGCCAGGCCCAAAACTCCAACTCCATCTCTGATTCTAAATCATATGAATCCGCTATTGAGGGGGGAGGACCTGGGTCTTCTGATTCTGAAAAGACTCAAAAATCTCCTTCAAAGGTAATTTCTTCTATGTCTGAAAATCTAGAAACTAGGTATGTTCTGGTTGGGTCTGTTAAGAATATAGAACTTCCAGGGTCACGAAGGAATGGAGGTAAAAAGAATTCTGAAAAAGAAAAAGAGAAAGAGGGTGCATGTGCTGAAGAGCAGGGAAATGGGAAAGGAGTAGTGACTGTTATTGGTGGGGTTGCATAAGAAATGGTAGAAGAGAGTGGCAAGAAGTTAGGGGGAAGTGGTTCTGGGGAAGCTGCCGAGGGGTTGGTTAATCTAAGCACACAGCGAGATGAACCTGGTTCATCCACTAAAGAGACCCTACCAGACCTGCTGAAAATGATTGGGGCAAGCTATGACCCAATGAAATGCAGAACTCCCACCATAAAAGCCCTCAGTGTTCCTAAGCCTTCCAAGAAAAGAAAGGCTTCACCCCCATCAACCACTAAATTTTCAATAGCAAAGGGTAGATCTACAAGATGCAAGGTAAGGCAGGGTGAGAGTGTTCTCCAGAAAGCACTATATGAGAGTAAGAAGAAAAGGTTGGCTAAAGGAAAGGAGAAGGCTACAGAGTTCTCAGAATAAGTGGAGGTTGAGGAAATGGAACAGGTCCATCAGGAGGAAGTTCAACTAGTGATGGTTCAGACCCCCAAGACCAAAAAGCCCAAGACTTCTTCCAAGAAGTCTTCCTCTGTGTCTGAGTCTTTTCTACCTTCACTAGTCAAGAGGACAAGGTCTGCTATGAAACGAAAACAAGTGAGAATTTCTGAAGATGAGGAGTGGAGTGGAGAAGAAATAGAAGATTCTGATGGTGAAAAGGACAAGCTTCCATGTTTGGCAAAAGAAATATTTTGAAGGGTAGACTGGTGAAAGACCTGGTGGAGCCAAGGATGATGAGATTGGTGGATGCCTTAGCTGCTCGGGGGTGGAAGGACATGTTCCTTCAGATGGATGGTAGGCTGGCTAGGAATGAGATAATTGAGTTCATGGCAAATGCAGAGGTCCAGGATGGCAAGGTTAGCATCTTGGTGAAAGGGGTCCAAGTGTCTTTTGATGCAGAAAAACTTGGAGAAATCCTTGATATACCATCTGAAGGGTTTGATGATTATACAAGGAAAAGGTAGCCTTATCCGGACTCCCTCCCTATTGCCCTTGAGATTACCAGGAGGTTTTGTGATGTAGAGAATGTGAATGAAGCCAGGGTTGTTCAAAAAAGTGAAATGAGGCCTCGACAAAAGGTTTTGTTTGAATTTGTTAACAAATGCTTATTGCCCAGGCAGGACAGAAGGAACATTGCAAATTACATGGACCTGGTTCTTATGGAGTGTCTGGAAAGTGAGAGGCAAATCAATTGGTCTGCCTTTATTATCAAGCTGCTAGACAGGGTCATCAATGGCTTCAAGGCTCATGCTACTCCTTATGTCTTTATTCTAACCACAGTTCTGTATAGGTTTAATGTGCCTTTGAAGAAATGGTAAATGGACTCAAGCAAGGAACATTTTGGCATCAACACTCTGATTGCATGTGACTACTTAGTTAGTGCCATCCCAAATGAACCTGGTTCATCCAAGAAGACTCCTATCAACAGCAAAGTCAGGGATTTGGTCCAACAATGTGAAGCCAAGGATGCTGAGATAGCTAGGCTCAAGGCTCGTGTGGCAGAGGTGGAATCTGAGAGGGATGCTCTCAGAACTGAGCTTACCAAAGAAAAGGAGAAGAATGATGGAATTCATCATAATATGATGAATCTTCTCCAAGCCCAAAACCAACCCTCTAGCTCCTCCAAGCCTTAGGAATCCTAGATTTTGTCTTCTGAACCTGTCTAGTACCTCAGTGACCCAGATTAGGGATTTTTCTATCTTTTGCTCATGGTTTTAATGTTTTTTCTTTTTGGTTGTGGATTGTGGCGGCAACATGTCTCTATCAATGATAATTATTATTTTGCTCCTGTTCAATGTTATCCTTGATAGTTTAAATATGTTTACTTGAACCATGATCTCACTTGCAGTTGCCCCAGTGGCCATGAGTACCTATTAAAATCTGGATCTTATGCAACTTTTCGATGATGCCAAAAGGGGGAAATTATGATTTACATATTCTAAAAAGTGATATTTATAACCTAATTAACCTAGTCCTTGATGATAAGTTAGATTTACAAAAATTTGTATTGGTGGTTAAGCTGAGTTCTTACAGGATCCATAAAAGTAAAAAGCACAGAGTTTGTCATCAACAAAAAGGGGGATTTTGTTGGCCCAAGAATAGGTGATGTTTTGAAAGATTGACAAAAGAACTCATACATGGACCGGGTGCGTCTTGTGAAGCGCAATCATGATCAACATGTACATGTGAGATGCATATAAAGGAGATAAGTCTAACTGATGAAGCTGCAATATCTCCTGATCTGATCGAAAAATTTTCATATTGGATAAGGAGAGAAAGAATCCTTACATAAAGAGAACACGGTTTAGGATGAATATAGTGTTAGAGTTTGAGATCATCGTGAACTCTTCTACGATAGAAGAGTAGCAATTGAATCCCACTCAAACTCTGATTACTAACCTATTAAATGACAGTGTTGTTCTCTTTTACAAGTAACGCACATAAGCAGAAGTTAAAATTAAATTGAGAGCAATGGATCAAGGCAAGTTTGCAAGCAATTTATGTGTGATTTTAGTGTGCAATCCTGAAGCTACTTGAACGAGATTGAAAAACTAGTTCCATTGTGTCTATCTTTTATTCTAGTTCAATTGTAGTAGGTCATTTAACATTTTACCTTTCAGGTTTCATAGAAGCAATTGTATTAGGTACCAAGAGTGTTCAAGTTATAGTTAACTTCAAGTTGTCTGATATTTTCAAATTACACTTTAATAAATTGTGTAAGGAGGTCGGTGTCATATATAATAAACCAACAAGGTTGGGGTCGAATCCCACAAGTAATAGATGTGAAAAGCTACTTGATTAGTGTATCTTTTGACTTATATCTTTATTCTACCTGGTTAATTGTAACAAGAGTATGGTATAATTTTGATTTGAAGAATTAACTAATGTTGAGATTTAGAATGTAATTAATTGGATCAAAGAAACCAAGGTTGTGTCCCCTTCAATAAAATATAATGCTACCGGTGTTAATGTGATATATGTCTAATGGAACGTCCTTTTTGATGTGCAAATGATTTCTAAATGACTACCCAATATTTTCCAATTGTTGGGTAGTATTTACTCTTATGATTTTTCCAAATACAAAAGAGTTGCAATTAAGAACAATCAATATATGCCAAATAAAACCCAGTTATTCCTAAGAAATTCTATTAAACAAGGGTTAACGCCTTGAATCTTTGATATTTACTCCTACCAAATTCTAACCCACTTTCCGGAGCAAAGCAAGAATTTAATGGCACTTATTAGTATTTGCAACCACCAACAATAAATGAAGAATGAGAAGTAAATGAACATCAACCAGCCATTATGTATATATTTAATGGTAAACATCCATTAATATTACACCCATTTAGAGTCCAAAACCTTAGTATTTAAAGTTAGCTACTCATGCTAAAATACAAAATGAAGACAATATTTAATGTCATAAAGCTTACAAAGTGAAAGATTCTTCAACCAAAAGCTTCCAAAAGTGTAGAATGTTCAAATCTTGCATTGTAGCTCCCAAAATCAGACCAGATGAGCCCACAAAACCCCAATAAATCTATTTATAGTGTGCCAAAAATCGGGACAAAAATCGGACAAAAATGCCCTTTCAGGATGAATATGCGACCGCATTTCAGTCGCATAACAGACATGCAGTCCGCATTCTTAACATTGCCATCACAGATTGTAACCCTAGTTTCCAGGCCTTCACCGCATTTATGGTTTGCGGTCCGCATTGTAGAAATGCGACCGCATTTTGCATCGCATTTTCTTCCTTCAATAGACTTCATATTTAGTTTGCGGTAAATTTTGCGGCTCGCAAATAGGTTATACGATCGCAGATGGGACCATATTTTTGACGTTGAACTTTGCCCAGAAATCTGTTTTGATCAGCGATCTTGGTGTGAAATCTGCGGGTCGCATGTGGGTTTTGCCATAGCATTTCCACATTTGCGATGCCTTTTTTGCTCTTTTCTTGCCTTTTTGTGGCTATTTGAACTCTTTTCCATGCTTTTAGGTCCTTAAGCCTCATAAACTGCAAAAACACTAAAATTACATAAGTACAAAGGGGAATTGCATTTAAAACAAGCTAAAATCTAAGCAATTAGTATCAAATGTGCTGAAATTCTCCGGCACATCAACACCCCCAACTTAAACTCTTGCTTGTCCTCAAGCAACTAAGATGACACTATCCTGTTCTAGACTCCATCTACAAGACATGAAACAACAATGACCATGGACGGTCTTTGCTGTTAGTAATTCAAGCATGCATCTTCGAGTGTTTTACCCTTCATGAACCATCAATATAAACAAGGAAAACTAATCAACTTGTGAACTTTGAGTCTCAGACCATGTGACAAAATCCTACCCTCAGCTGAGTGCATTTGCATTTAACTCAAAAACTCAACTTTTGTTCAACCTCACAGTTCATGTGCCCTCACTAAAAAGAAAATTCCAAATTTACAATATTTACGATGACAACAAAAAGTGATGAATTCACGAATACACTCACTCTCAGAAAAGAGTTTCAAGTGTTACAACATATCATACCATAGACTTGCCCTTATTTTAATTCGTCGCTTAATTCTAAGAATGCTCATTTGGAGATCCCATAAGGACTTTTTAAGCTTGTAATGTAAGTTTAGGGAAGGGTCGGATAAGCATTTGGTTACAAGTGACGTCATCCTCCTTGAACACTACTCACATTTGTCATTCTTTTTGCACTTTGTTTCTCTTCAACCCACATAGCCTCATTAGCATCTAGTTCCCAATATAGAACCACCTTAAATACCTCTTTAATTTTCGTCAAGGATCCATAATTTATATACATACAAATATTTCTCTTTTTTTTATATACAATTTTTTTTCTTTTGGAGCTTGAATAATTTAATAAAAACACTTTGAGGTATATGATCCTATACTCAATGTACAACCGTACCAATTTCCACTTTTACACCACACCCCCCAACTTAGGATTTTGGCCTCGTTCTTAATGCTCAAGGAGGGATGGGTTCAAAAGAGGGAATTATTTCACAAAAATGGAAAGGTTTGTAATGAGGTAGCCAAAGAAAAGGTTAAAGGCTCAAATGGGGTGACTAGTGATATTAACTTCACAATGGGTGGCTTGAAAGGCTAACTTATTTTCCAAAAATCACAAAAGACTGCCTAAGGTCATTTCTCCAACCAAGTATAATTATTATAAGCATCGAAAAACCAATCGGGCAAGTTCTAGATGGCAGAAAAAAACACAAAAAATATTTTCACAAAGAACTCACACACATGGCACACGAACTGTTTGGATCACATAGTTTGAAGCCCCCGAGTCAACACTTGGCAACTCAATGCTTTCATCATATATACAAGTATAACTCCAGGTAGAGATAGAGTCACAGAGCGAGCCTCAAGTTCACACAGTTGATCGATTTTTTATATATAAGGAAGGGTATATGCTATATACAGACACACTTGCTTGAGACTAGACAATTACACCAAACAAGTCAATATGTTTTCACGCCCCAAAATTCGAGGAGCGCAACCGGCGCTTAACCGAGTAAACCTGACCGAGCAAGCCTGTTATGTCTCATTCTACCAGAACTAATTCGTGAGTAAATAGGAGATGGACTCCATTAATCAAATCCTATAAACAGGTCATTAAATATTTCCATTTCATTTTCATTATCAATTTCATCCAAAATTTGGATGGTATTACAAGTTTTAAACACCATTGCCAAACATCATTATTTCTATTTTAATTCTATTACCCGACACTACCCACAACCTGTCTATGGAGCCTCTAAATACAACCGAAGAATAATATGGAAATGCCGGTAACAAGGCTCCGGCTATACCTCAAATACAAAGTACATGATTAACAGATGAAACAGGACCCCGAAATAAAGTGGGGCTCACCAAGTCAATTGAAAGGATGATGCGGCACTAGCTGCGACCAACACTGCCTGCTATAGAAACACCTACATCTATTAAAGACGTAGAGCCCCCGGCAAAAGGGACGTTAGTGCCATCGAATAGCACTAGTATGTATGAACAAACTTTACTCTATGTAGAATCAAACAATATACAAGTAGAAGACAGTCATGGAGACCAAACAATGATGCACCAAAATATAGAGAAAACAAGTGAGAGTTTCATAGTTTTTTATTTCATCTTTTCATCCTTTTGATTTATAGTCTCTTAGTGTCACGTGCCACAATTCTTAATGCCACCGTGGGGTTTTTAACACGGAGTCCGGTCTTGGCTACCGGCTAAGCCATCCCAAGTGAGACATATCCGTATTCACAATAATGTTCCGGAACCCAATATAAATGCCACCATGCGTACCGCATGGCATCCGATCTCGGCCCGATCGGCTAAGCCATCTCACTTCGGACATAACATCTTTCAGTTATTCCTTAGTTCACATTTCTTTCCACTTTTCCATTACATGTCACCACACACCTCTTTATTAGCTTATTTCCTGGCACTTGGATACATTATTATAATTCAAATATTCAATTCTTCCCCTTATTTGTTCATTCATATAATATTATCCTTCATGTTGATAAATTCCAACATATGATGAATTGTGCACATAATAGGATGAGAACAAACAATCATGATTCACAACTTCAACCAACATGGTGAAATGGTAAAAACTATTACAACTAGGGAACATAATCTTTCACCTAAGCACATTAGAACAAACAATTCAAGTATGATCAAGCATGGAACTCATATCAAATGCACGATCGGTAACGAGATAATTCCACAAAGATTAAATTTAGCCATACATACCTCATTCAAGCTTTCCGTAAGTTACTACAACGTTCCGGAAATTCTAGCAATCCCAATCTACTTTGAGACATAACAAAATTGAACACAATTTAGGAAGGTATTCATAGTTTCAGCTCTTTTGAGCATTTTATCAAATACTAGTTGTGCATCTTGATTTCAAATCTCTTTTACAAGATTTCCTTCATTCCCCAACCCAATCTTTACTTATTTATGTTCAAAAATCTTCCCACAAACCTAATTGGTTAATACATGTATACATAATAGTATTACACCCAAGAATTATACATCAATACCCCATCTTGTACCCCAAACTCGAAATTAATGTCTAATGTATAGAATCTTACCTCTTAGATGAAGAACTTGTGATTGGGTTCTTAGATTCTTGAAGGTTGATGCAAGGTTGGATGATTGAATGTTGGGTTCCTCCTTCTCTCTCTAAAAGGCTCTCAACTCTCTCTAAAATCAGTAGAAAAATGACCCCAAATGAAGCCCAAAGACTATATATTAAAATGGGGTCGGGTTATGAAAAAGGGAAGATTTACCCTTCGAATGCGAGTCTGCGATCGCATAATGGACCGCAGAATGGGTATGATGGCCGCAAACGCGTCGCAAAGCTCGGTTCCCAAAACTGTGCTACACTGGTCCAGTTTGCAACCTGATTTGCTATTGCAAATCAAGTATGCGAACTGCATAATGGTTTTTGCGATCGCATATCTGACACAGGATCGCATTTTTCTAGCCTTTGGTAATTTGATCATAACTTTGTGTGGGAACGTCCCAATGACAAAGGGTTTGAATCTTTTGAACTAGACTCAAATACCTTTCATTTGATAGGATATTCACCATATAAAAGCTTATACATATTTAGATGTGCTTGTTCAAAATATGGACTACTGCAAGTACCTTTGGAATCTTAGCCTATTATGAATTGTTTTCAGTTTTTCCTTAGACTTAGGCCTTTTCTTGGACCCCAAATTACTTACCATAATACATATACATATATTTACCAAATGTACACCATATTAATAGTACATAAAATATTATAATAAGTGTGTCACCACGAAATCCTAGTTTACAACGAAATTGTCTAGGGCCTTACATTCTCCCCCTCTTAGGATCATTCGTCCTCGAATGAGAGTAGAGTCCGACCTAAACGCATAACATAATAAATATCTTTCTAACCTACCTCAAGACCCTAAATTTTGACTAACTCCCAAATTTCTCAAAAATTTCGGCAGAGTGTCCTTTGTAACTAGGCCTATCCATCTGTCAGAGAACCACCAAAACCATCATAACAACACTTCCACAATTAGACAAAGCACCACAATGTATATATCGATAATACCAGTTTTACCATTACAAGCACTACATTATCATAAGGATACCTGGACATGAACCGCACATTTCTAAATCATAATACCTAGAAGGTATCTTTCAAGTCAAAGCTTTTTGATATACAATCAAGCGAAAATATTTCCCTTCCACGATACTTTCGGCCTTCAAGGTGGCCTCTCGATTCACAAGCTTCGCTATAACACATTCACGGAAGCAATTACCACCCCCAAACTTGCCTAACAAGGATGACAAGTAAATATCTCGCATAAGCTAACTATCCATTAACTTCACCTTCAATAATTTCCGCCTGAATGATACATAATTTATCTCCACCTTCCTTCTTAGACATAGGCATATGAAAACACAAATTCATTAGGAACAATTATGAGGAAACATCATACTCCTAGTCTGACCTAATGGGAAATGCGCTTACGTACCCTTCATTATCAATTCTCATAACATCTATAAGGGAAAATTTTGAGAATAACCTGCTCACCCTCCAAAACTCTAAATCTTTAGGCGAACACTCACACTAAACCCTTGATGACCTTCAATAATTACTCTAAGATGTGCTATCATAAACTGACCATAAAATTACCTATCAAATATATATGTGATCACCCTGCGAAGCTTCCTCTTTTACTTGTCTGAACTTACAATACCCAATGGATCTAATACAATGAGGAACAATAGAGTTCAAGGTCAGGCTGGAGTTATTCAGCAATCCGTTAATGTGTTGAGTAGAGCATCTCGTGAGGTTATATGCTAAGAGACACAAAGATTACTACTAACAATACTAACATGGTTAATTATTGTGATGCATGAATTATTAGACAAATAAGGCACAGGGATAACTCGTACATTGGTTATAGGAACCATTAAGGAGGAATACTCAAGTACATGAACCACTCGTGTTCTAGAATTAGGGAAAATCTATTTATCAAGAATGAGAATACTCTGGCACCTTGAATGTGATATGGGTTTCAAAATACATGAAGTTGAATTGCACTCTTAACATTCCCTTAACACACGGAATCTATGCCACAAGCTCATGAGGATGAAAAGAAGTTGAACACTTATAAGATTATCTTATTTCAAACAGCTTAACCCTTCATGATAGTTGATCCTATATGAGAGAACTAAAGATACGACAACTTGTCTTCCAAATCAATATGATCATGATATGTGCAAAAATATAAGGGCATCTAATCTCAACCTTTAACGAGTGAAACCACATCGCTAGGACATCCTACCATAGGGGTGAAATCATGTATTGGTTATAGGAGTTCCAATGGTTGACGTAATGCTCCGGGAAGAAAGAAAATTAAAACTCATATCCTTCCTAAGGAGGTGGAACGCCAGGGGTAGAAAAATTTCCCTCACATGACAATGGCATTGTCAATATTCCTAAAAGCTGAGTGAGCAGAAGACCACGTAACCTATCCAATTTGACCCATTTAAGACTTTTGAAAAGGGGACACACTTTGGTATGAAACCATGGCAATATAAGCTTGAACGTAGGGGAAATAATTACTTTTGGAACCCACGAGACAAGCCCACGTAGCCCTAGAAAATCTATAACAATGGTGAGAAAGTACTTAAAACCATTACGAGTTGGTATAAACAAGGCCTTAATGTGCCAACATAGATAAGATTGAAAGAATGAGACGTCTAAATGCATTTATTGGGGAAAAGTAACCTAGGTTATCTAGTCACATGGAAAAGTAGAGCAGGTAGATGATTGTTTAGGAAAACATCTCATAAGGAGTGCGAGCAATATCTTTTTATCCTAACAAAAGGAACATGTCCCCATCCTTAATGCTATAAGACTTCCTCTTTGATGCCATGAAACATAAATGAATTTTACAATGAGAGGTATCAGATGAAATAGATAGTAGGGTAGCAAAACTATTGAGCACCATTTGGAACCAACGAGCTTAAACCAAGTTGAAGACATTAGAAGTCTGTAGGAAGGAGAAATTTTCCCACTCTCAAGGCTCTTGTAGAGTAAATAAAAGTGAGGTTAATTAAATCAAATCATATAGTTGGTTAAATAGTCGAGACATTGAGATAATATCACATTGAAGATTACAGGTAAACAACACATGATGCAAGACAAATTAAAAGAAAGTGAGAGAGCCTTATGGAAGTAACCTTTACATTGTAACCACTAGGAATGGTGGTAATATAAATCAACTACGAGAAGCTACATTTTTTAAATAATATCTCTATATGAAGTCACGTGATGTATAGCTCTAGAATTCAAAAATCCAATTATGTTTAGCAACTCGACTTCACAATGAAGCACTATGGCACAATTCTACACAACAAACTATTACCAGCCCAATTGGGTTACGCTATAAGAATTGATTGAGAGAAAAGTTTTGGTGTACGAATGTGTTACTAGGTGTATTGATCCTTGGTCAACCCAAAACCAAAGGCGAGAGTTAGTCTGATAAGCAGATCATTGAACTAGCACATGTGTAAATAATCCATTATCGAAAGGAGATCATTCAATCTCAGCAATTGCGATATGCTATCAACCCTTGATGAACTTGAAGCGAGGTGGGAACCTAACGGGATAGTATAAAATGATCATGGAAGGTTTGCAGATGTTCATAATGATTTTTCCATGGATTATGACCTGAGAACTACCCAAACGCTAATGACAGACAGAAAAACATGAGAAATAGGCGTTGCACTATAATAACCCCCAAAGGTGCGCTTGGTCTTGACGGAGAGCCTAGTAAGGGTCCTTTCGAGAAAGGAAGTGTTACAATGACTCATACAAGGATATGTTCTCTCATGGTTCTCGAACAAGTATGGGGAAACTAGCACAATGAATTCACTAACTAAAGAACATAATTAACACCTGTTATGGAGGTGTAAAGAGAAAATAAACATTTGTTATAATCTGGACATGCTTCTGCTATATTATCTCCCAACTGCAATATACGACCATGCCACGAGCCACCATAATACTAGGACATGGTGAGCTATTTACTGCGGGATGTCCCAAGTGGACACGAAAGTTATAGCGACACAAGATATTCCTATGGCGTGGATGTGAGGATCTCAATTTTCAGAGAGACTTTATGCACACAGTGACCATTTCGATTGACATGCACTCATGTGAAGTGTTAAGGTATGCTCTTATGTTACTAGATAGTAAGAAGATTTCATGATAATATTCGCAAAAGAGTAGATTGGTTGTTCAAACCGTATAAGCCATATACACAACTGAGTAAAAGAGTGACTCGAGAAGGATCGCAATGCTGGGATGCTTTGCATGGAACTTGACACCACATAGGTAAACTTTACGATGGTGCATGTATAGGCATAAGCGAGTAGATGTTTCCCATTTAAATAAAAAGATCCTGTAAGAAATTCATCAGGTATAGTCCCTTGTTGAGAATTTAGGAAAAGCAAGTGGGTAGTATTAATCTTAGAGTCATAACTTCATTCAAGGAATCAATTATAGAACTTAATTCCACAAGAATGTAAATAAGAGAATTCGTAATAGAGTGGTTTCACAAATAATGTGTCTCGTTCAAAAAGTCGATACATGCAATATTTTGTTATTCAACACCTTGTTAAGACCACGTTTATGAGAATTCTTCAATATGGATGTATATATATATACGAGTAGAAATTTTGGTTTGACTCACTTAATGACCTTAGGCTGATAGGGCAATAGCTTAATCGATACTCCTCGACTCAACATCCCTAACGTACGTAGGTGAAATACTAATATATTACATGATCTGATGATGCAGAGACACAATAAGGACAAGGACACTTCCCTCTTAGCGATAGGTTTTACCAATCCCTCCACAGCTCAATACATTCTCCTAACAAGTCCTTAGGCAATCCACTCGGACTCAATGGTTGAATCAATACCTCGTTACATGCTTCAAATTTGCGGATTATGGTATCAAGGTTACCAATCATGAGAATAAGACTTAGAGAGGAAATCAGCTCCCTAACTTGAGCTCTATCGCACGATTGGAGTATCAATCAAAGAAAGGTGAAATTCCTAAACGTTCGAATAGCCTCCAACTTATATATGTGGTCGACTCCACACCGATAAGAAGGACTCTACTAGACATAGCTCCGAGATATTCCAAGTTTGTCACGCCCCAAAACGTGAGGAGCTTAACCGGCACTCAGCCCAGTAAACCCGACTGAGCAAGCCTGTTAGGTCTCATTCGACCTAAACTCATTCATGAATAAATAATAGATGGACTCCATTAATCAAATTCTATAAACCTGTCATTAACGATTACCATTTCATTTTCATTAGCAACTTCATCCCAATTTTGAAGGTATTACAAGTTTTATACACCATTTCCAAACATCAATATTTCTATTTTAATTCCAATACTCGACACTACCCACAACTTGTCTACAAAGCCTCTAAATACAGCCGAAGAATAATATGAAAATGCCGGCAACAAGGCTCTGGCTATACCTCAAATACAAAGTACATGATTAACATATGATTTAAGACCCCAAAATGAAGTGGGGCTCACCAAGTCAACTAAAATGATGATGCGGCATTAGCTGCGACCAACACTGCCTGCTATAGAAACACCTACATCCATTAAAGACGTAACGCCCCTGGAAAAAGGGACGTTAGTGCCATCGAATAGCACTAGCATGTATGAACAAACTTTACTCTAAGTAGAATCAAACAATATACAAGTAGAAGACAGACATGGAAACCAAACAATGATGCACCAAAATACAGAGAACACAAGTGAGAGTTTCATAGTTTCTTATTTCATCTTTTCGTCCTTTTGATTTATAGTCTCTTAGTGTCAAGTGTCGCAATTCTTAATGCCACAATGGGCTTTTTAACACGGAGTCCCGTCTCGGCCCGACCGGCTAAGACATCCCAAGTGAGACATATCCATATTCACAATAATGTTCTGGAACCTAATATAAATGCCCCAATGTGTACAACATGGCATCGAATCTCGGCCCGATCGGCTAAGCCATCTCACTTGGGATATAACCTCTTTTAGTTATTCCTTAGTTCACATTTCTTTCTAGTTTCCCATTACATGGCACCACACACCTCTTTATTTGCTTATTTCCTTGCACTTGGATACATTGTTACAATTCATATATTCAAGTCTTCCCCATATTTTTTTCATTCATATAATATTATCCTTCGTGTTGATAAGTTCCAACATATGATGAAGTGCACATAATAGGATTAGAACAAACAATCATGATTCACAACTTCAAGCAACATGGTGAAATGGTAAACAACTAATACAACTAGGGAACATAATCTTTCACCTCAGCACATTAGAACAAACAATTCAAGTATGATCAAGCAAGGAACTCATATCAAATGCACGGATGCTAATAAGATGATTCTACGAAGATTAAAGTTAGACATACATACCCCGTTTAAGCTTTCCTGAAGTTACTACAACGTTCCAAAAATTCTAGCAATCCCAATCTACTTTGAGACATAATAAAATTGAACACAATTTAGGAAGGTATTCATAGTTTCAGCTCTTTTGAGCATTTTGTCAAATACCAGTTGTGCATCTTGATTCCAAATCTCTTTTACAAGATTTCCTTCACTCCCCAACCCAATATTTACTTATTTATGTTCAATAATCTTCCCACAAATCTAATTGGTAAATGCATGTATACATAATAGTATTACACCCAAGAATTGTACCTCAATACCCCATCTTGTACCCCAAACTCGAAATTAAAGTCTAATGTATAGAATCTTACCTCTTAGATGAAAAACTTGTGATTGGGTTCTTTGATTCTTGAAGGTTGATGTAAGGTTGGATGATTGAATGTTGGGTTCCTCCTTCTCTCTCTAAAATGCTCTCAAATCTCTCTAAAATCAGTAGAAAAATGACCTCAAATGAAGCCTCAAAGACTATATATTAAAATGGGGCCGGCTTATGAAAATAGGAAGATTTACCTTCCGAATGCGGGTCTGCGATCGCATAATGGACCGCAGAATGGGTATGCCAGCCACAAATATTTTGCAAAGCTCAGTGTCCAAAACTGGGCTCTACTGGTCCAGTTTGCGACCTGATTTGCGATCGCAAATCAAGTATGCGGACCGCATAATGGTTTTTGCGATCGCATATCTGACACAGGATCACATTTTTCCAGCCCTTGGTAATTTGATCATAACTTTGTGTAGTAATGTCCAAATGACGAACGGTTTGAAGCTTTGGAAACTAAACTCAAATTCCTTTCATTTGATAGGTATTCACCACATAAAACATTATAAATATTTAGATGTGCTTGTTCAATGTATGGACTAGTGCAATTACCTTTGGAATCTTAGCCTATTATGAATTTTTTCCAATTTTTCCTTATACTTAGGCCTTTCCTTGGACCCAAAATTACTTACCATAAGACATATACACATATTCACCAAGTCCATTTTATGTACACCATGTTAATAGTACATAAAATATTATAATAAACCTACATGTCACCCCGAAATCCTAGTTTACTTAGCGAAATTTTCTGGGGCCTTACAATGTTTCATTC
The DNA here is from genome assembly GCA_026770625.1 of Nicotiana glauca. Lineage (NCBI taxonomy): Eukaryota > Viridiplantae > Streptophyta > Magnoliopsida > Solanales > Solanaceae > Nicotiana > Nicotiana glauca. Next base: position 116,980 of record MU717443.1, on the reverse strand, counting down.
TACTATCCTGGTTCTAGTATTACTCCCTTGGAAAAGAACCTGGCAAAGAAAAACCAATGGGAATTCATTGCTAATTACTAAAGACGGACAACTATCTACTTCTTTTTGTTGTTTTTTTATATATACCTATATATGCATAAGGATAACATAACTTATGTACGGAGATCACAAAGCACTACTATATAAAAAATTACGAACTACACAACATAAATTATGTACAGAAATCACAAAACACTAACATACACAGAATCGCAAAATACACATGAGCACATAAGTTTGTTTATAACATAAAGGCATAAATATGTACAATAATCGCTAATGTCACAAAAGTATAAAAAAGGCTACCATCCAACCCCCAACCAAAAGCATGCGTTGTACACAATGCATAAGAACATAGAGTAGAGATTAAGGGGCTCCCTGAGGTGCACTAAGCGCTATGGGAGTCGGCACCTAGCTAAGTGATGGTGGGTCACCCTCTGATGCTGAAGCTGGGGCCGATGAGATCTCGTCCAGAGGAGTGACATCCACTGATGGAGGAGGGATCTCTGGCTGGTCCAGAACTAGAGCTGGGGCCTGTGAGCTGCTAGCCTCACCCACTGATGGCTGAGTGGCCGATGGATCTATAGGGGCGGCCAAATCTGCTAGTGAATATTTGATCGCTATCTGAAGTTCTGCTTGCTCCACTTCCTGAACTGTAGGATGAGCAATCTGCTTGCCCTTCTCTTGAAGGCCATCATCCTTCGAGGACCATAAATCCTCCTCATCCTCCCCCTGGTCTGCCTCCTCACCCTTGGACTCTGAAGAACGTCCAGAAGTCTCCTCATCATGAATATCAATACGTGCAGGAGGAGCTGGATGCTGGGAAGCCCCGGCAGTCTGAGGTGCAATATCTGCCATCAGAGTCATGAAATAGAGACCCAAGTTTGGTGCTGCTATGTCTGCTCCCTGCTCACCGTCCTTGGACAAGAGGGATGATAGATCGAACTCCAAAATCTTCATCTTGTAGAGCTCCGTCTTCATAGAATCAACCTCCTCCGTGAGCTTAGGTAAAACACTAACCTCACCGCGCTCTATCTTCTCAACCCTTAACCCAAGCTGCTGCAAGCGATCCCCATACACTGTTTGTTGTTGTTGGAGAGTTGTCACTGAGGAATGTATAGGGGTCAGGGCTTATTTGATGAGGTTGGGCAAAGCCTTCAAAAGCTGGTCTACCTTGGCATTGGCATGTTGAGCAATGAGACCAAGCCTTGAGATGGCTGGCAGTGCAGCAGAAGGTTGAACGGTGGTGGACTAAGAGGCAGGCTCTGCAGTAGAAGTGGATGCCACTGTAACCTGAAGAGTCACAGGAGTCTGGGAGTCGGAAGAAACTATATCAATTGGATCCTGAATCTGAACCTCTAGTGGGGCAACAACATCACTAATACGTGTGATATCAATGTCTTTCGTCTCCTTCCCGATCTTGTCAGAGTGTTGCATAAGAGGGACTTTCACAGCTTTACAGAGGGCTATGATCAAGCAAGGGAATGGAAGCGAAGTGGCATACTGCTTTGCCCGGATCCCTATCTCTAGGAAGATTAGAGTTCACACATCAATCTTAATACCCGCCATGATACATGCAATGAGAAGAGCCTTCTCAATGCCTATGTCAGTCTTGTTCCGGGACGGTATCAATCGAGAGGTAACAAAGATGAGCCAGAATCGACCCTCTCTTGTGAGATCCTCCTTGTATATCTTATGCCCAGGGTTGATCCAATCAGGGGTTCCCTTTTCTATCACCGAAGCAATCCAACCACGCTCATTCTCCCTATTTGCATATTTTGCATCGTACTTAGTGGTGCCTGCTCTCCAGCAAGGGAAGTACAACTCATTAATGGCCTCACTATTGCAAAACACACTCTTCCCCTAACAAGGACAGTGTCAATAAAAATTCTGTTACGTTTGTAGTGCACAGTCCTGGAGGCTCCATATGATGTATAAAATTCACGGAGAAGGGACTCATTATACTCAGTGGGTGGCTCAGTGAATTACTCCTATTTTCTTCATTTTATGTTCTCCAAGATGTGGGGGTATTGTTCTTGTAGCCCGTTCAAGCTCAATTGTTTCTCACCCAGGATTTTTCATTTGGTGAGTCCTTCTCTATACAGTTTTTTGGATCCCTCAACCCCAAATCGGAGGTGGAATTCTTCTTTGTGTTTCCTTCTTGCCTCAGCCTGTAAATTAACTAAGGGCAAGAGCTCCTCCTCATCAGACTGGGAGGGTCTTGGCACAATAGATTCCGTCCGTGATCACTTCGCTTGTGACATGTGACGACTAGAGGATGCCCTTTTCTGGGCAGAGGATGTATGCTTCTTGGGAGCCATATCTGCACAAAGGTGAAATGTGAGCAACATTATAAGCAATAGTGAAACAAAAATAGAAAAATTCAAAGAAAAAGTTAAAAATAAGACACGTTTTGCTGTCGCATAACCACTATGCAGCCCACAAACTTGTCGCACTCTTGAGTGTGCACTACTGCAGTTCAGTCTGCGATGGGTTATGCGATCGCATAAACACCATGCGTACTGCATAACCATCACAGAACTGATTGTTGATACCCAATTTTTCCCTGTATATTTTTTTATATATAAAAATACCTTTCACATAGCATAGATATGCATATATAAGTATGTCCAAGAGTTTTTCTATTTTTTCCTTTAATTTTTAAAGATTTTTAAACCAATTTTATTGCCATGTTTTATCAAGAAAAACCCAATAATTATTCCCAAAATTATCATTCTTTGGAAATTCAGTTATTGGATTTTCATATTTATACCAAAATATGGCTAACATAATTTTTTGCATATTTTTTACAAATTTATTTAGTATTTTAAAGCTAAATCGCATATGATTGGAATACTAGCCTATTTTAAGATTTAATTGTATTTATAGTTACAAAATTGACTCCAGTATTTTTTTTAAATATTTATATATTATTAATAAATTTATTACCTTTAATTTGTTTCCATAAATGATTTTACTATTATTTGTAAAATAAATAAGGGGAAATGGCTATTTAAATACTAGCCCTAACTATTTTAATTTTAGCCTAAATCAGCCCCCCAATTAAACCCGATTAAACCCCAGCCCAATTCCTAAATTACCAGACCCACAACCCGTTTATTTTACCCATTCGGCTCCTCGTTTGATCCAGGCCGTTGATCAAAATGATCAACAGCCACATTTCCTCGTTTCCTTTTTTAGTCCACCAACACCCCAACCCTATATCATTTTTACCTAACCAGCCGCCTCTGAAACCCTCCATTCTGTCAAACTCTCTCGAACCTTCTCCGAACCCTAGTCGCCTCTTACCACCTCCTCCTTGAAAGCCACAAGAATCCATGGCTTCCAAGGCCTTGAGAGTCTTATACCTACCGCTTGTTGCTCTTACACACATGGTCTCTGAAGATTCAAGGCCTGACCTTGAAGGTTTGTACCCAGACCACTATCAATTCGAGGTTCCACGATCATCTCCGGCCTTGCTCCGGCGTACCATGGTTGCTTAAGCTTGATTCTGACCTCTCCGACTCAGATCGGTGACCTTTCAAAGCCTTTCTCATCTCTAGGGTTCTTTTGAAACCCTAACCCTTCGAGGTTTTCTCTAATTTCTTTAGATCCGTTGTGTATCTATGCTATCCCTGAGTTTTCATGCGATTTCCCTAACTTTTCTTTCAAAATTACTTTCAAAAGCTTTCTTTCCCGATCTAGGATTTTTTGAAAATGTTTAAGTGTTTTCTGACGTTCTTTTCTTTCATGTGTATTTGCCTCCTTGTTGTTCTTGTATTCTCTTTTACCATATTCTTATATGTTTCTCTTACTGTATTTTCTTATATTATGGTCTCGTATGCTTTTCTACTATGCTCCAATGTTTTTCCTCTATCACGTTCTTGTATGTTCCTTTAATGTGTTCTCGTACGCTTTTCTACTATGTTCCGGTATTTTCTTCTACCATGTTCTAGTATGTTTCGCCTACTATAGTTTTTACTGTGGTCTTAATGTTTTACTATTTTCCTTCTACTGAACCTTGTTTAAGTTTCTTCAAAAAGATCTTCTTAAGCATGTCTCTTCTACTGTTCTTATTAGTTTTTTTCATTATGCTACGAATTAGTTTCTTCTGCTCTGTTTGCTTTGAACCCTTCTACTATGTTTGCATGTTACTTTTATATCATGTTTCTCATGAGTCCTATTGCTGAAAGAAGCATGTTAGAAGTTTCAGCTCTTTTTTGAAACCTCTAAACATGTATCGATTCAATTTCTTACCCTCTCACCTTTGTTATATGATTTAATTGAACTGGGGTTTTTATTTTAGAGCCCTTAACTCTGTCAGACCAACTTCGCGTTTGGACATCCATGTTTGCATATGATTCTGTATTTTGACTAAACTCTTTTTCATGGGATTTTTTCTATTGATTTTGCGATGGCACACCATCTTGTTTCAACTCAACGTGTTTGTGTGCTCTTTATATGTGATGAACCTTCCTCAAAAAAGGCTTTCAACTTGTGATTAATTCAAAATTCCGTCTAAATAGGTCTGATTGATTCCCTTTCCATTTTTCGTTGATTTCCCTTTAAGTTAAAAGCCTTTCCCATCTTTTGACTCGTTTCATTCATACAAATCTCAGACCTTGTGATGTATTGGTTGTTAATTGATTTCCTTACCTTATTTGTACAAACCGTGTACTTCAAAATCATGTCCTTAAATAACTTTTTTATGTATGTGCCCTTAATTGCATATTGTGCACAAAGTGTTTATTCAGTCTCTTTCCTTAATTAGTTTTCACCCGTTTGAATCTGAATCCCTTAATTAAAGGGAGTCTTGTGTAATTGATTGAAAATCAGTTCTTCAACTATTTTCTTACCTTATTTCCTTATGACTTTCATACTATAAATACGCCACTCTTTAACACACAGCACACACGATTAACAATCCTACACTACACATTTCACAATCCTTCTGGACTCTTACTTACACATAATAGTACTCTTTGTTCTTGTCTGCACTGTGGCTTTTTACAAGACTGCTGCATTTTCTCTATTTGTTTCTTTGAAATCGGTATGTCCTAATTTAAGTTTCAGCATTATCACAATGTGTTTACTTACAACTTTTGTATCCATGTCTACTTTATTGCTTCTACAGAGTTAAATATTTAAACTGGCATGTTGATTTATTTCTATTTGTTCCTACTATGAATCCCTGCTCCCCTACCCTTTTATATGCTTTGAGTTACAATTTAAAATATGGAGATATGCAAGTTATTGTCTATGGTTTGAAATTGATCCCTTAGAGGATCCTAACCTCTCAAGAATGTATTCTAAATAGGCTTCTGGGTCTTCCAGCATCTCATATTTCTGGTTATGCTGGGTATGCCCACCAGTCTACTTTTTGCCTCTTGCAACTCCCCATTCCCTATACCCCTATATGTATTGATATGAGTTGTTCCCTTCACTTTTCCCCCTTTCACAATTCTACACTTGCACTTTCTCTTAGTTTCTAAGTTCTGCCCCCCTCTTGTGAGCCTTGCCTTGGGACCTTGAGTTCCCTCTGAACTTGTACACTTTAGGGATGGCCCCTCCACACTGCACTATGTTTAATTTGTAATTCATTTGGGTGTGAGCACTACTCGGAGTCCACATGAGGCTGTTAGCGAACTCTGACACATCCAAATGAGAGAAAGGCTTTAGATCATGATCTCTTGGAGTTGGTTCATCTCATGTTTTAGACATGGAGTCTGAATTAGGCTTCCCTTGGTTGTACTTTTAATTTCTGATGTATTTTTTTTTTCTTACATTTATTCTGGCTTGTAATAACTTTGTAATAAAACTCTTGGGGATGGCTACTGAAAAGGGAAGGGGTAACCATGCATGCAAAGGGGGTTGATAACATGCCTATAGGAATTTGTAATTTCAGCATTCTCATATATGGATAACATGCCTATAGGAATTTCTGATTTCTGCACTCGCATATAGCTACCATGTCTATAGGTTATTTCTGAATTTTTGCCTATCATATAGATACCATGCTCATAGGAATTTTGCATTTTTCTCACATAGATACCATGTCTATAACTAACTGGAAATCTGAAGCCTGCATGTGCATATAGAAAACATGCCTATAAGTCTTTCTGAATCTTGCATATACATTCACCACTAGGCAAACATGTTTATAGGTCTTAAATAATCAACTGCACTTAGATATCATGTTCATAGGCTTTAAACAAAATTCAGCATCTAGATATCATACCTATAGGGTTTCTGCATTTTTTTACTACATCTATAAAAGGTTTTTGTTAAAAGATCTACAACGCATTGAAAGCATGCCGATAGGAACTATTAACCAAGTCTGAAACATCTCACTCGCTTATAAGTCTCAAACCAATAATAACAATATCTAACGTTTGCAAAACTTATGATCTGTTGCTAAAACTCGCCTTTCTTTAATAACTGACAACTTTTGCTTAAAATAGTATGTATTCAATTACTTCATTGTTTCTGAAGTCAATGGATATCATGCCTAAGGACTTTTTTCCCATGCTTAGGCAAGCGTTAGGGTAAAGTTTATAAACAGCATCACTCTTTATCAATTACAACGAGTAGGCAGGCCTAATTCAGACTTCTTATCTGAAATATGTAATAAATCAGTCTTCCTCGACTTTTAAGTTTTAATCAGACCTTAAACAGTACGTGCAAGACATACTAAACTATGTGCTATTCTTTGGTCTAAAGAAGGTCTGTCTGAGCCCTTTTATTTGTTTATATGCTTCCCCAAACTTGCTATATGTGTTTTGTTCGTCGCCTTAGTATTTTTACCTTTTGAAACCACAAATAAGCCCAACATCTCTTAACTTTAGGATTAGTAGTCCCAAATACCTCCGGGATTGATAGGATTGGGGCGGGTAATAGCATGCTATAAGTGAACGAGATCGTTTCGCGCTTTAATACCTTAAAGGGGTGGGAAAGTGTAGATATGGATATTATGCCCATGCGATAACATCACGTGTACCCCCTCACTGAGGAGTGATTACCGGATGTTGTGTTAGGTGATCCATATTATTAATAAACCTAGGACCCCCTTCCTTTTGTTCTTTGTTTCTTTTAAATCTTTTAAAACATTTCTTCTAAGAAAAATCAACTCTCTTTAATTCTTTCTGACTTTGTTTATTTCTAACCTTTATGTAAAAAACCATCTCTTATTTGAAGTCCTTCTTGCCTATGTGTTATTTGTACCTTAAGTCACAACAATAGCTTGGCCGGGAACCACACTAGTGGATCCTGAAGGGTGCCTAATACTTTCCCCTTGGGATAATATCATGCCCTTACCCAATCTCTAGTTATCCAAATTAAACCCTTCTTAGTGTCTGAATGCACTTAAATCATTAGGCGGCGACTCTTCAATTCCAAAACCTAATTCCCAAAAGGGAATGAGTTGTCTTACCAAATGTCATAAACCTGATTTCGCGAGAAAAAGAGGGCGCGATAGCATGATGACTCTGCTGGGGATTTTCTTTTAGGCTTTTACCATTTCGAGCAATTACTGTGACTTTACATTTCTTATATGCCTTTATTTGTTTAATCCCTTTAAGCATTTAATTCCTTCTACTATAACGAAACTGACTTGTCTTTTTGTTTCCTTCCCTTATTTCTTTTACTACTTTCCTTTATTGCATTCATTTATTATTGTTTTAAATTATTGTAGTTACTACTGTATGAACGTGCAAATACATCACAAGTTGTTTTAATTATCGCAACTGCATGTTTTCAACATCATATGCCACTCGTGCTAAACAAAATACCATAGCAACGCTTATAATGAGTGGTTGTGCCCTTCCAATATTATCACCCCCGAAATCCGGCAAAGGCATATTTGCGGTAAAACCAGTCGATCAACGGTGTAGTTGACGGTTCCGCACCTTTCCCTCTTGAGTTGTCCGCCTCAAGGGTACCAGTCTAATACCCCATAGAAACCTTACTCTCATTAATTGTGCATGCATCATGGTCAAACCTAGCCGAGTCAGTTCTGTTGTCCACATAATGACTTTTTAAGATAGCCTTGTCCAAAGTCCACTAGGTTTCCCCAAAACCCAAACGGACACTACCTCGTTTAGTGCATTTATTTGGAGAACTAAATGCTTCTATGCCAATTATTGATATTTGATAGTCGAGTCTGGTGGGGATAAGGGCCTAACCCTTTGTCTTGAAGAAACATGAGGCACGAAGTCGCCAGATTCGGCATGGTCACCAACATCAACCCCAAACTGATAAGCTGGTGGAAGGATTTTCACTCCAGTGATCAGACGCTCATCCGGAAACATTTGGGGAACCTACCCTCTCTCCTGGAAATTCAGCCCAACAACAAAATCGTAAAAGCTGCTAAACTATTCTGGGATTGTGATAGGTCTGTGTTTCGCTTCAGAGACATTAAGATGAGACCCCTGCTCGAGAAAATAGGAGGATTGGCTGGTACACCATGGGAAACTCCGGGCTTATTAATGCTGGAAAACCGCAAGGGTAGAGGTTTTCTCAAAATGATGGGTCTAAAGAAGAATCCAGGATTGACATGTTTGAAAGAGTCGTACATCCCCTTTGACTATTTGTATGAGAGGTACGGTTACAACAAATCTTACCGTACTTATCCTGGTGAGTTTGCCCTTACATCATTGGGGCATATTCACCGAAGGGTCTTTGTCTTCGTGTTATACTTCTTGGGGATGATAGTGTTTCCAATGAAGAAAGCACGGATCTATACCAGGCTAGCTATGGTCACTTAAACTCTAATGGATGGAATTGATGGATAGCCATTCAGTCTTGTACCAATGATCACTGCAGAAATATACCGAGCCCTGGAAAGGTGTCAACAAGGAGCTAAACACTTTAAGGGTTGTAATCTGCTACTTCAATTGTGGCTCGTGGAACATCTCCAAGAGGGTAAGTACCGATAGGAAATCCATCGAAGGGACTGGGATGATCATATTGCTTTTCATCACCCAAAGCAAATGAATTACATGACCAACATGTTTTCCCAACCGGAGAATGCTAAAGAATGAGTCGAACTCTTCAAAAATCTGACTAAGGACCAAGTGCAATGGATGTTTGAGTGGTTCCCAACCAATGAGTTCGTCGTCCGATCTAGGGACGCACCTTTCCTAATACTAATCGGATTAAGAGGAACGTACCCTTATGTACTTCTTCGGGCTTTGAGACAAGCGAGTAGGAAGCAGGTTATACCAAGAGTCGACAAGATGAGTCACTTCCGGGTTGACTTACAGAATGACAATAGCCCTTACAGGTGCCAGGCTTAGCATATATGGCATTGCAAGATTGTCATGGGAAGAGACACCATTGAACTAGACAAATACCATGCAGGTTGTGATCCCTATTATTCGGGTTGGTTGGAGGATAATCATAATGGTCTGGGTCAACCCGAGTTTGTTCGAGATAACAGGATCATAGATGAAAAGGTCGAAGCACAGGTCAAGTACAACCATCTACGAAAGAGAATCCGAGAATACGAAAGCGAGCACCATGAGATATAGGAAGCTAATCAAAAACTAATCAAATAGTGGAAGGATATGGATGTCAGTGCCAACAAGAGATTGGTCTATCTGGAGCGAGGTATAGTAGAGTTGGAAAAGAAGTTTCTAAAGAGGTTCGAAGATTGCCGGACTGCGGAAGGAAATGAAGGCGGACATCTGGCTAGAGCCTACCTGCTGTTGGGACTGCGCGAGCTAGGGAAACAGTTCGATGGAGCCAATAATGCCGAGTCTGGGGAAGGTCCTTCTGGGACCAAATAGATAGGAATTTCCACTTCCGCTTTATAAGGCCAATGGCCATTAGTGATCCTTTATTTTCTTGTTATTTAGTGTCGTTTTGAGATTCGTCTACCTTTTATCAGTAAAATGAGGCATTTAGCACTCTAAGTTCTCCAAATTAACTTGTCACTAAGCCTACCTCGGGCATAACGAAGTCCCCAAAATTAGGGCACGCTTTATATTTCAAGCACTACATGTTTAAATATTGTAACACTTTTTCTAATGATCCTCACTAACTTGTTACCTTTTGTTTTACTTTTTGTTTATTCCCCTCCCCAAAGGTTAGTTTGTGAACTCTGGCAATATCATCATATTTTACGAGATCCATGGGCCCTCCACCTACCCCTCCTCCTAGTCCTCTCAGACACAAAAATAAAGGAAAAATGGAAGATTCGAACAACTCAACTGAACGGGTAGAGGTTACTCATGGTACTCTGGTCCCCAAGGAAAATGCAGCCCAACTAGAACAAAAGTTATTGAAGTTTCAAGAAGAACTTGATCAAGTTCAGAATTTGGCAAGTCTGTCATTTTCCCTCACCATTCCAGAGGTTACTTTCCCAAATACTCATAATCATGTACCTCCAAAAAACATCCTAAAGCAACAAAACCATCTCGCTCCTCACCACCACTACAATGCCTGCCATCCCTCAAATAACACCCCATTGATCATTCCAGAACTCCAAAACTCCACAAATAACCACTGTCATACCCAACACAATACCCCCATCTACGTGGAGACTGTGTTATACTCCACACAGCTCATCTCAAACACACCCGAGTCCGATGACAAGGACTTGCTCATCAAAAATTTGGCCGAAGAGCTTAAAAGTTGACTAGCAGAATTCAAGGCATTGAGGGTAGTAAGGGAATTGAGGGGCTAAACTATGAAGATCTTTGCATACAGCCCGATGTCGAACTGCCCGAGCGGTACAAACCTCCCAAGTTTGAAATGTTCGATGGTACAGGGGATCCAAGGGTCCACTTGCGAACATACTGTGACAAGCTGGTCGGAGTGGGAAGAGACGAGAAAATCCGCATGAAGCTTTTCATAAGGATCTTGAAGGGAGATGCCTTATCTTCATACATCAGCCAAGATCCAAAGAAGTGGTCAAACTGGGTAAGCATGGCGTCCGATTTTATGGACAAATTCAGATTCAATACGGAGAACATTCCATATGTGTTCTATATCTAAAACTTGAAGAAGAAACCCACAGAGACCTTCCCTGAGTATGCTACTCGATGGAGATCAGATGCTGCTAAGGTTAGGCCTACTTTGGAAGAAGAGAAAATGAACAAATTCTTTTTTCGAGCCCAGGACCCACAGCATTATGAAAGGTTGAAGCTGATCGAGAATCACAAATTTTATGACATCATCAAGCTAGGAGAAAGGATCGAGGAAGGCATCAAGAGTGGTATGGTTACGAACTTTGAAGGCTTGCAAGCTACCAATAAGGCTTTACAGTCTGGTGGTACGTCCAAGAAAAGAGATGTAGGTGTTGTAATGGTTGCACAGAGGACCAAATCCCTTATTAAATACTAAACATACCCAATACCTCCAATCACATATCAGCCTACCCCGAATTACCAAGCACCCTCACCCACTTACCATACTCCACCACCCACTTATCAGTCATCTCCACCTCCAGCATGTCAGCTCGCTTCACCAAATACTCCTAACCAGTACATGCTTACCAAGCCTATAACACCCAACCATCCCACTATCAATCACCTCCCCCACATCAAAACTTCCCTAGATGTCGACCAAATTTTGGAAACAGACCTCCCAAACAGTATACCGCCATTGATGAACCAATTGACCAGTTGTACGAAAGGCTCAAAGCTGCTAGTTATATCACCCTTATCCCTGCCATAACCCCAGAAAACCCTTCTTAGTGGGTCAACCTAAATAAATCTTGTGCATACTATTTCGTCACGAAATGACATACCATTGATGAATGTCGCTCTCTGAAAGATAAGATCCAGACTTTGATTGACAACAAGATCATTGTAGCAAAGGAGCCTGCTCTGAATGTCCGCATTAACCCTCTGCCATATCACAAGGGCGGAGGTGTTCACATGATCGAGATAGAGGATGGCTGGGACCCCAAGGGATCAATTGGTTTAATCACAAAAGGCGATGATCCAAAGAAGCCAGTAGTCACACTTAATCCAATTGTGGTCTAGATTCAGCCTTTTGGGGACGCCGAGGTAAACATGTCCATGCCACTCGAGTTTGAAGCACCATCCTTTGCAAAGACGCCAATACCGATTGAGGTTGAGTTTATGTCACAAGTAAACACACCTACACCCTTTGAAGTTGCAGTCTTACCGCCTCAGGGGCATGCTCCATTTGGAGTAAAGATAGCCACGCCAATTCCAGTGGCAATGTCGGTAGTAACACCATTCCACGCTAAGGCCATACCTTGGGACTACACAGCTAAGGCCAAAAGAAAGGGGAAGGTCAAGTTCGGGAAAGCCGTTATGGAACAGGGTATGACAAGAACCGGTAAGGTTTATACCTCAGAGAATTTGGCTGAGTCGAGCAAGCAAGCCTCTAATCGGCCAATCATCACTAAAACTAGGCCCGACAATCTCTGAAGAAGGATACAAGCTAAAGAATACTCAGTCATTGATCAGCTGAACAAAATACCGGCATAAATTTCTATCCTTGCCTTGCTACAAATTCCAATACAGACAAGAATACCTTGCTAAAATTGTTGAGTGAGGCATATGTACCAAGTAACATCACTGACGGAGAGATGGAAAACATGGCAGGCCACGTATTAGAAAGTCACAAGATCACTTTTCATGAAGAAGAGTTGTCGCTAGAGGTGTTGAGTCACAACAAGGCATTGCACATCACCGTGCAGTGCGAAGATTATTTTATCACCAGGATCCTAATTGACAGAGGGTCTAGCCTCAACATTTGTCTATTAGTATCATTCAGGACATTAGGAAAGGGGTTGCATGAGATCAATGACGGGGAATGGGGCCAACTTGATTTGATGTTGATTTTCAGGGGATAGACGTGTCGGCATCTTATAGTTGGTTGTTCAGAAGACCATGGATTCATACCGGTGGGGTAGTAGCATCAACACTACATCAGGCCATGAAGTTTAAGTGGAACCACCCAGAGGTGATCATTCACAGCGACGGTAGCAATCCCATATATAGTCGCCAGACTATCCCAACAATAGGAGGCAAAAGGAGGATAGGCGGAGAAACCTACCACCATATCGAGCGAGTCAACGTCGCTGATAAGGACAAATGGTAGGACAACAAAATTGAAAGCATACTGAACTGGAGCGGATACAAACCTGGCAAGGGACTTGGCAAGAACCTCCAAGGGATTGCTAAGCCCATCAAGCTCAAGAAACATGGCACCACCTTCGGATTGGGATATGAGTACACTTGGGAGGAATTCAACCATTGGTCGCCACCATGGCGCGGTCCTTACTATCCATTGGAGCAGCCAATATCCCACTTGGAACGGACTTTCCAACCGGCCGAAGTTATCTATGGGTCAGAAGAAGAGGAAGCACCAGTAGTAGTGAGGAATTTGTTCTTATAAGCCGATGATATGGATTGTTGTGTCATTTTCGAGGAGGAGAAGGAGGAAGAAGGCCCTTCCATACAGGCTGTAAGCAGAGGAGAATGCCTTAATAACTGGACTATCAGAACCACCATAGCCCGGCGAGGCTCGGGGTAGAAAGGTTGAACAAGCATCATGCACTATTTTATTTTTATTTTTACTAGTTGACTTTCCTTTCACATTTTTTATTTTTTGCATGAAAACGCTCCAATGTTCAAAAATAGTTATGGAATTAATAAAAGCATTTTAGTCTTCTTATGAATCTTACTCTTATTATTTTCTCTCATTACTTTACTTATACAGCATTACTATTACTTATCTTGATAAACCAATGACTGTGACATGCAATGAGACAACGCAACAAACAGACATAGATTCAGAAGAAGATGATATACCGGAAGAGATTGTTAAGGAAGTCGAGAATTTAGAAAACAGGCCAAAGTCCAACCTGGACGAGACTGAGATTGTTAACCTGGGAGATTAAGAGAATGTTAAAGAAACACGAATTAGTGTTCACTTATCGCCGTCAGAAAAGAAAGAGTACACAGAGTTTCTAAGAGAATATGAGGACATATTCGCCTGGTCATACGATGACATGACTGGTCTGAGTACATCTATTGTGGCACACAAACTGCCGACTGATCTGACATGTCCACAAGTAAAACAGAAGCTCAAAAAGTTCAAGCCAGATATAAGTTTGAAAATCAAGGAAGAAGTCACTAAGCAGGTCAAAGCTAAGGTTCTCAGGGTAGTAGAATATCCAACATGGCTAGCCAACATTGTGCCAGTACCGAAGAAGGATGGGAAGGTTAGAGTCTGTGTCGACTATCGAGATCTTAATGGGGCCAGTCCAAAATACGACTTCCCCTTGCCAAACATACATAACCTAGTTGACAATTGCGCTAAGCATGAATTGCAAGAATTCATGGATTGTGTTGTTTGTTATCATCAGATCTGGATGGATAAAGAAGATGTTGAGAAAACGGCTTTCATTACACTGTGTGGAATGTACTACTGCAAGATGATGCCATTTGGGTTAAAGAACACAAGGGTCACCTACAGGAGGGCCATGACTACCATTTTCCATGATATGATACATAAGGAGATCGAGGTATATATAGATGATGTCATCATCAAGTCAAAGAAGGCCACTGATCACATGGAATATTTGATGAAATTCTTCAATAGGCTGAGAAAGTACAACCTGAAACTGAATCCCGCAAAATGTGCATTCGGGGTTCCAGCTGGAAAATTGCTTGGTTTTATTGTGAGTCACCAGGGAATAGAACTGGATCCATCAAAGATCAAAGACATTCAAGAATTACAACCACCAAGGAACAAGAAGGACGTAATGAGTTTCTTGGAGAAACTTAACTACATCAGTCGATTCATAGCACAATCTACAGTTATCTATAAGCCGATCTTCAAGATATTGAAGAAGGATGAACCCACCAAATGGACCGATGAATGCCAGAAAGCTTTTGATAGGATCAAGGAATATTTGTCAACACCACCAGTCTTAGTCCCGCCTGAACCAGGTAGACCTCTGTTACTTTACATCGCAGTGTTAGATGGTGCCTTCGGTTGCGTCCTGGGGAAGTATGATAAGCAGGAAAGAAAGAACAAGCCATTTACCACCTCAACAAAAGTTCACTCCGTACGAGGCTTGGTATTCTCTGTTAGAACGTACCTGTTGTGCTCTATCTTGGGTGGCCCAGAAGCTGAGGCACTACTTCTGTGCCTATACTACATATCTCATATCAAGGATGGATCCTTTGAAATACATCTTTCAGAAGCACATGCCTACTAGCAAGCTCGCCAAGTGGCAAATCCTGTTGAGTGAATTCGACATTGTCTGCGTGACTCAGAAGGCAATCAAGGGACAGACACTAGCAGATCACTTGGCTGAGAACCCCGTGGATAGAGAATACAAACCCCTGAAAATGTATTTTCTTGAAGAAGAGGTGTCATTCATAAGAGAAGATATTGCAGAATCCTATGACGGATGGAGAATTCTCTTCGACGGGGCAGCGAATTTCAAAGGAGTCAGCATAGGAGTGGTCCTAGTATCAGAAATCGGTCAGCATTATCCGGTGTCTGCCAAACTCAGGTTCCCATGCACTAACAACATGGCCGAGTATGAAGCCTGCATCTTAGGGCTCAAGATGGCCATTGACATGAACATCCAAGAATGGCTTGTAATTAGGGACTCAGACCTACTCATACACAAGGTACGAGGAGAATAGGCGACCAAGAATTCCAATATACTCTCTTATCTGCACCATGTCCAGGAGTTGAGAAAGAGGTTCACAAAGACGAAGTTCCAGCATGTTCCCAGGGTCCAAAATGAGTTTGTCGATGCATTGGCTACCCTGTACAACATCAAGGTACAAACTTCATTGATCCTATTTCGGTGAAGATCCATGATCAGCCAGCTTACTGTGCTATGTCAAAGAAGAAGCAGATGAAAAACCTTGGTTTCATGACATCAAGGGATATTTGGCAAAAGGAGAATACCCAGATCTTGCAAATACTACTCAGAAGCGCAAACTTTGAAGATTGTCCAACAATTTGTTTCACAAATGAGGAATCTTGTATAGGAGGACTCGGAATTTGGGATTACTAAAGTGTGTCGATGCAAAGGAAGCATCTAAACTGTGATAGGAAATTCATGTCGGGACCTATAGTCCACATATGAACGGTTTTATCTAAGCAAAGAAGATACTCCGGGCTGGTTACTTTTGGATGACTATGGAGACACACTGCATCCAGTATGTCCGAAAATGCCACCGCTGCCAAATACATACAGATATGATAAAGGTACCTCCATGCGAGCTTAATGCAACAAGCTCACCATGGCCATTCGCCGCTTGGGAATGGACGTCATTAGACCAATCGGACCTAACGCTTCCAATGGGCACAGATTAGTCCTAGTGGCAATTGACTATTTTACCAAATGGGTCAAAGCAGCATCCTACAAAGTAGTGACTGAGAAAGTCGTGGCAGACTTTGTCCGCGACCGTATCGTTTGTCAGTTTAGGATTCCGGAATCAATCATCACTGACAACGGTTCCAACCTCAATAGTGACCTGATGAAGGCCATGAGTGAAACCTTCAAGATCAAATACAAGAATTCTATAGCCTACAGACCTCAGATGAATGGAGTTGTAGAAGCCGCCAACAAAAACATCAAGAAGATATTGAGGAAAATGATAGAGAAATATAAGCAATGGCAAGAAAAGCTATCATTCGCTCTATTGGGGTATCGCACCACAGTCCGCACATCAACTAGGGCAACTCCTTATATGTTGGTTTATGGTACAGAGGCAGTCATTCACCCGTATGAGAAATTCCTTCCTTAAGGATCATACAAGAAGCTGATCTCGATGACGCAGAATGGGTGAGAAGTGGTTATAAGCACTGGCTCTTATAGATGGAAAGAGAATGAATGCAGTTTGCCATGGTCAGCTTTACCATAAAAGAATGTCCAGAACCTTCAACAAGAGAGTCAAATCAAGACGGTTCACACCGGGGCGATTGGTGTTAAAGAAAATTTTCCCACATCAAGATGAAGCCAAAGGGAAATTCTCTCCCAATTGACAGGGTCCATACATGGTTCATCGGGTTCTGATAGGAGGAGCCCTTATACTTGCAGAAATGGATGGAGAAGTTTGGCCAAAACCAATCAAATCAGATGTAGTCAAGTGCTACTATATGTAATCTTTTGTTTTCCTATATGATGTAATTTGGACTACGTCTGAC